>JALHLI010000008.1:6874335-7183130 GCA_023349425.1 Anthopleura sola
AAATGAATTATCTACTTGAGTTTTGATTGGATTCTTCAACAATTGCCATGCCAAGGTAGAAAAAAATCCCAAGAAAGGCCATCGCTTAGAATTTTACTCGTGAATTAAATGTGAATTTTTTAATGAAAACTCACAGTAAATAATCAATTCAATATTAGCATAATGAAATCATTAATGGATTATTAATCATTGGGGTACGCTTGAGCCCTTTTGACTGTAAATACTTACCCAGACATTCCCTTCTCGAACACTTTCGTGTATCTTTCTCAACACCATACACATTAACATTGCCTCCACAGCTTTTTGGATTCCCACTATGGTAGCAATAACGATTTCTTGACTTGTAACATCTTTTATCACATGGTGTAAATTCGGACCACCTGGTCCAACCGTACCTTGTAGCTGAAAGCAAACACGATCGAAATAGGTCAGCGAAAAGTAAAAAAACGTATTTATCTCTACTATATCCCGAGACTTTGGTACCTTTTTCAACCTCTCGAAATATTTTCCTGGACAACCTGAAATTCTGCAAAGAATGGCTATTCGTCCCCTAATTCGACCCCTAAATGGTACGACGAGCATCCCCGCATCTTTCTTATCGGAGTCCCCCCCCCCCCCCCCGGGGCGTTGCCGTCCTGCCCAATTCACATGTTATACAAATTAAAATTGCTCGAGCTCTAAGTGTGCAAAGTTTTGCAAGTTAAGTATATATATATATATGAACTTACTTTGGCAGTCGTACAGAGCGTTAATTTCAATGATGTCTTTTGTACTTAAACGGTTGTCCCTAGTTCCAAATTTCATATTTTCATTTCCAATAGCTACGATGGTAGGTCTTCCATTTTTGCTGAATGCTGTTCGACTATAGTGCATGATGGACTTGTAATCGTAACCTATATTCAGTTGGTCTATGGTTCTCCAGTCATATTTATCAAACTGATCTGCATTGCCTGTCAATGTAAGGAAACATAAGACTTAGATTCTAGTAGAAATGATTCTAGAAGAGAGACCTGCAGTAAAAGAAACCTGAAATGCTGCATGCTTTCATTGCCTGGCATTTTCAAAACAATTTCCCTCGGAAACAAATCGGTAGCTTCCAAAATTATGACCCTCACAAGAAGACCAAATTATTGACAAAGTCTACCTCGTCAAAACTAAGCTTCACAACTTTCACATCATAGCCTTGGAAAGTACTTTGTCCCTTATTATGGCTGAGTATAGTCATATATCTATGTTGTGGTGGTATAAAATAAAGATACAAATACAAATAATCTAATATAGGCAAATGCTGGTTCACAGACAGGTTCATAGTATTGGACATGAACGTAAACTCCTCTCATCCTTTCTTGGGTTCACTAACATTGCCAGAGAAACTATATAATTTCCACAAAATCGAAAAAATCTTTGTCAGACAAGAGTGTTCACACTTAACCTTACCTGGACTGATATTCTCCCATCTGATTGATACATATTTATCGCGATCTGAACGAGATTGTTCGTGCCAAAACCCTGGGGAACAAAAGAGTAGAAGGTCTTAATCAATTATCATCGACTGCGACCTGGTCAGAGATGGATTATTGAATAGACCCCTTGCAGCACCTCGGAATGCAATTCAATTTGGAGGACAAAACAATAAGTTCCAATTCTCAAGGGAGAGAAATTCTTTGGTTTTGCCATCAACAGCAAATGAACTGGATTAGGACGTATAATAAATAAATAATAAATAACAAGTAATAAATGCAAGTAACTTACCTAATGCATGTAACAGTTCGTGTATAATGGTGCTAGGAGAGTTGCATCCCCTACCAATAGAGACGGGCTGGCCAACAGGTGCAACGTAATGTCTCCCTATCTTAGAAGAGCATCTGAAATCAAAAAAAAAAAGTATACCCAATGTGAACATCTTTCCATACATGCCTCCCTTTTGTTCCAACGAAAGTGCGAGTTGATTATATACAATTGATTATATTTCCCAACGCATTGATCAACATTTAAGTAAAATTAGTCAAATGAATAAGTTACAAAGCGATGTGTGGAAAGGATTGTGGCTACGTAACATTTACAGGTTACAATGCTGACGAATTTGGATCGCAAAATTTCACCAGTTAAAGTACGGGCACAAACAACTATGGTGCAACATAGCGCGTAATGTTGCATGCAGGCAATCGATGTTGCAACATGCAGGTAATCGATGTCGCAAGTCATGTCACACGATGCACTTAGTTTGTTACACGCAATGTCGCTGAAGTAGAAAACATCACAACTTCAGTAACATTGCCTAAAATATATTGCGCCCAATGTTGCATGGTGTGTCTGCACCTTTACAGCATCCCGAAGACGCAATCTGTACATGCTTTTATCAAAAGCTTTTATTACTCAGTGTAAGACAACAAATGTTTTCTATTGTCCTCAGTGATCTCAGCTTTGGTGACGCACGTTCTGAATAAGAATTAACTATGTCATACCCATATCTTGCGTTGAAGTAGATATGGTTCCCGTGTACGCCAGGACGATAACGTACAAAACGAAGACATGTGTACTTGTAGAACTGAGCGATAGCGGTCAACAAGTTTCTCCTGATGTGCACTGGAAAAGCAAGACAGAAGGTACAGTGGTCTAGAATAGTTTAAATGATGTTAACCGGTAAATACCCCCCTCTCCTTAGAGACCTGTTGTATAATGCTCGATACTAGGTGTCCTGCGTTGCTACTATTTAAATGACACATTTACGTTGTTCGACATATATACGTGCACAGACAAACAGTTTGCATTAATGCATTGCCGCCAAACAATTCTTTCAGATTATACCAACTAAATAGAACACTCCTTAAGATAAACATGGCTATGGCTTCAATGAAAATCACCCTGAATTTACTCCAACTCCGATCCAAACCTAAGGTTTATGGGTGGCCATGCAGCACCGGGTATAGCGCTGCAAAGTGATTGGTCATTATTCTACTTAATTTTCTCACGTGCCTCAACTGGGAATAAGGTCATTCTATCGAACTACGAACTAGCTGTACTTACTCATATAAGAAGGGAGTCTGTAGGGGATTATTCTTGATTGCCAAAGTCGTTTCCTCGATCGAACGGCATTCCTCTTCGTTCTTGTTTGCTTCGGTAAATGAAGGAGTTCCTCTAGGTCTTCATCCAAAATGATATCTCCTTGATACAGACCTTCTATATGGTGAACTGTGGATTTAGTGAATTAAGAATCAGTTTTAACCATAATCTTTTACAACAAGCAAAGAACGTAATACTGCACTAATACTGCTCTGACTATGAAAAGGCTTTTGCTGTATTCTAGCTAGAAGATAGTCATGCGCAACCTTTTTCAACATTGTATATATATCGCCGGAATAATATATGTGCATCACAAAGCTCAACATACAGGAATAGGGACTAGGGATCAGAATTAAAAGCGAGTTTCGAGGGAGATCGTAGCCTGCATGGCCAGGCTCCTCGTGGGGGATTGGGGGAGGCTCCTAGATTGGAGGAGCCTGGCCACGCAGGCTAGGGAGATCGCCTTTGAAATTAATGAAAAGTAATGCAGATTGATTTTATGTTTCACATTTTCGAGCAAAATCCTTGGCAGAAAAGGGTGCAACCTTACCTGGATCTGCAGGTAACTTACCTTCGTTATCCTTCTCGATGTTGTCAAAAATGTTCGTTTCGTTTGCGGTTCTTTTTGTTTCCTGGTCTCTCAGAGCTTTTTTCCTCTTCTCCAAGTGAGCCATGTTGACAGCCAGAATCCTACCGTGTACTGTCTCATATTCTGCGAAACAACGATAAAATTTAAGGAAACTCAAGAACTACATGGAATGAGTTTTCTGTGCCATCTTACTTTTTGCTTGTCTGAAATGTTAACTTTCGATTTTCTACGAGTCTTTTTCACAAAATACTCTCCTTATCGCATTCTATTGGTTATAATCTGTCCCCATCCCTAAATAAACAACTGCACGCGCTTTTCTCTCAGTCTTTAGCCCCTTTTGCTCTTGCAGACGAAGGGCTCAAGATCCATAACGTTAACTTCGGTTATGTTTTGAGTTATATTTTTCGTTGGCTAAGCGATGTTCGGTAATATTTTTACCGCCAGTTTTCGAGTTGGGTTTATTGTCGAAAATTGCTTCCACACAATAAAATATGACTGATGGCAAGTGTTTTTTTTTTCCTTAATTTTTAACGGTTTTTGGTAGCAAAAAAATCCATTATCATTTGAACAATAAATTCATATGTTTGGCTTGTAATTAAACTAGTTACCTCTGTTGGCAATCTTCTCGATGTCAGGATCTTCTCTCACTTGTTGAGGCTCTATAAAAACATTCCATATAAAGTTAAGTTACAGATAAAAATAAAGTTAAAGTTACCATAGACCATATGAGACTTCATCATCAAGGCTAGATGCAGTTGCCGGTGGATTCTTTTTATCACAAGATTAATTACATAACCGGTATCTCGTTCATTAAGCTAGTACCCCAATCTTCTGTCTACTTATTTTTTTTAACTGAAGGAGTGCGCTACTTTAATAAGCTTAAAAAAAAACAATTGTTTCGCGGTAAGCAAATATTTCATTGAGCCTGCCCCTGAACACACAATATGTGTACACTTCATATAATTATGTCGCACTAAGTTGATAAAGTTTTTCTGGCTTGTCAACAAACTTACCACGTTTTCTTCACTGTATTTGTTTGCCAAATTGCGTTCGCGCCAAGCAATTGATTGGCTGCAAATACTTATCAGTTTTTACTCAGAATTGTACGACATTCTGGCATACATTCTCATTTCACCATGAATAAAATTTTAACAAACTTGTGTGAAATTCGATGCCATTTCTGAAGTTTCGTACATCCAGACGTCGAGTGATCCGAACTTTACTGACAATTGAACAATGGGAATGCAATCATAAATTCAAATTCACGATCGCATGCAAATTCGCATATGGCAGTTACTTTTTCCACTGGACAGGATTCGTATAAGATCGTAGTAGTTAGGTTTTAAAATAAAAACGCCGAAATTTTTTTTTAATTTAGTAACTAATTAAGATAAAAACAGAATAAACATTTGAACATGAAACAACTGAGATATTTCTGCATATTACACTATTGTAAAGTGTCTCATAAAAGATCAGTTAAATTTTTTTTAAATCAAAAAATTAAAGTAACAGGAGAATCAAGCATTCGAAGGAACATCACTGACTGATTTTGACGGTTGGAACTATTTAATCAATATGGTTTTGGACCTTTGGTAAAAAAACAATCACCCTATAGCCTTCTAGTATATTGTATATAGCAATAGCAATATCCCATTTATGATCAGGGTTGAAACGGAACAACGTGTGGATTTCGATAAAGAGCTTGTATCAGTGATTATGATTATTAACTTAGCAAGTCAGTGCTACACTTACCTTCATTATCTGCACGGTTGAGCAAGTCAGGGTCTGTCCTTGGTTTAGCGGTGGTGAATTCAGAGCTGAGAATCTCAACCATCACAAATATAACCAGGGAAAAATGCATTCTGAGCTACTCGTTTCTTTGGCTTCTTAACTGATGACCACTGTATCGACACTGTAGTCAGCAACTGAACCACTGACCTTAGTGGGGCTTCTGTTTGACTACGGCTTATTATTATGATTATGTCAAATGTCAATGATATAAGTAACGTTGTACGAAGTGATTCAAGTGGACCAGTATCAAGAAACAGCCAATAAGATCGATTGATATTCAACAGCCACTCAGACACCACCCAGAATCTTTTATCTGTTAAAGGTCGAAACAAAACTAATCTACAGGAGGTTTGCGCCTCAGCCAGAACATGCTAGGAAACGTGACTGATAAATCGGTTGCCCTTTGATTAATGTAATCAAAATGGCATGACGGATGTGCACAATCACCAAAAAAGAAATATTTTTTTCGTTTCACTTTTTTATGCTTTGTTTTGGACAACGGATTCTTTGGTTTGCTCTCAGCACTTCCCGTCGAGTTAGACACTAACATTAATACCTTTGTCATATTAGTTCACATGCAATCAAAGAAAAAATACAGACTTCTTAAGACTCAGCATCGTCTGCCTCAGCAAGAGTTTCCGGGCTTTACACGAGGCACTTCGAAAGATGAGCATTTTTTTCATCTCAAATCACTCGGATTCTGAAGCTACCTTTTCTTTATTTTGCTTGCATGATTATGGCGATTACGATGACAGTATCCTTATAAAATGTACTTTAAAGTTTTACTTATTTCTAGTTGAAAAAGAAGCACTAGCTTAAGTTTTTTGTATTATTTTTTTCTGTCACCTTTTTAAACATTTTCAGTTCGCAGTGCTGTAATGCACAAGGTCAAAAAAATTTCTTTTTAGAACTAGAAACTATATATACATAAACACAAATGAACAGGAAGGCATGAATGAAAGGAATGGAGACTGAAGCAATGAAAACAGTCGTTTTGCATAAGAAATAATTGGGTGAAAAAGGTTTACTGGATCATTTATCTTCTATTCCAACATGGATTGCATGGTGTGATCAAGCACTCTTCCATCTCACTATGCACTGCACTTGTTGCAGCTTTTCTTGCAGTTGACGTCCATGTACAGGGGGTTAGCTTTACATTCGCCAATCTCAGCCCACTTGCTGCAATGTGGGTTGTTGTCAGCACACGCTGTTACATCTGAAACACAAAAAATCATGTAAGGAAAATACATCGACAAAACAAAAAATTCTTTGTTTTAATAGTCGTTTTCTTCGAGTATACAACATAATTGGGCACCATATCGTATTGTTACTTCGACAAATATTATATTCTTGTTGGACCAGGATACAGTGTAACAAAAGACAGAATAAAGTCAGGAACTGATTGAACTACCATGATAATTCGCGATTTCTTGATTTCTATCAGTCCCAATCTTTGTTACCCCATGAGGTTAGTGATATAACTGCCAGATAACCAGTCAGTTATTCTAGTGTGGTGAATGGTATTATGTGATCGCAGCTCTTTTCGCAGTTTTTGTGCATCTATTTTCCGAACATGTTTGTCTTTACATGGAGCTACAATTTAAAAATTATCGATCTGTATACTACGAAAAAATATTACTACGTTATTCACAATTTTTCTTCCTTCTATCTCCTAAAATGTAATATCATTCATGATATATCAAGTTTATTACCTTTGCAAATCTTACAGCTCTTCTTACAATTTTGATGCATAAAGATTTTGTTCTTCTCGCATTCTCCATTCTTCGCCCACAATGGACATTCAACCGTATTAGAGTCTTTACATTCTTTAGTGCTGTCTGTGAATCCAAAGCAAATCAAAAAGATGTCAGGGTCAATCATTTCACCAAGGATCATGTGTAAGAACACGTGTTTGTACATCACGTACGTTCACAAACTTTACAGCTTCTTGGACATTGTTTCTCCATGAAGATTTTGTTCTTCTCGCATTCTCCATTCTTCGCCCAAAATGGACAATCAACCTTATTGGAGTCTTTACATTCTTTGGCGTCGGCTGTGAATCCAAAGAAAATCAAAAAGATATTAGGATGAATTGTTCTGCATTGTTATATATACGATGTATTATCACCCGTTTGTACTTACGCCCACAAACACAACTTCTTGGACAATTCTTCTTCATCCATGCTTTGTTGATTTTACATTCTCCTTTTGCTGACCACGTTTTGCACTGCTGGTATTTATCTTGACAAGCTGGGAGAAAAGGAAAAGAAACAGCCATGAAAATATAATACGAGCTCGAAAAGGGAAACAAAGATGGTGTAGCAGTGGTGGTGCAGCTAGCCTGTCGAGCTCACTTCTGGGGTCTCGGGTTCGATTCCTGGACTTCAAATCAAATGTAAGCAGGGTTTGTTAGGACGTTACTTGATTGGAAAGTTTTCCAAGTTCTACCAAAAACAGGCTAGGCTGAATTCCAATTAGATCTGTGTTAGATCTATATAAATGTGTATAAAAGACTTTCTCTGACGTTTGGAACATTTGAAAATGAAAAGTGGGGTAGAGCGAGAAAACGAATGAGATAAGAAGGATAAGTTTGATACTTACAACATTTGCCATCATCGATATAGACGTCATCGATGGCGATGTCAGAGTAGCCTGTTTTGCCAACTTTAGCAACTATCTCGAGCTGAAAATGAAATAGAATTAAATGTGAGATATGATGAAATTGGGGTTTTCCCGCCTATACCTCAAAGTTATATAATAATTAAACCTTAAATGCAGTCTAGTCTATGATGCAATAGTTTCTTTATTTCACAGTTCCCTGCGCCATTTTGAAAGATAGCCGTGCCTTTGCATCGAAGCAAGACATGAGATGAGCTTGCAATGATAGAGACCTTTTTAACACCTTGTACAATTATTTACATGTCTCTATCATTGCAAGTTCACCGTCCGTATCGCTTCGATGCAAAGGCACGGCTACCTTCCAAGATGGTGCAGGGAACTGTGAAAGGGACCATATCAATGTAATTATCAGGTATCATAATCATCACCATCACCACCATCTTCATCAGCAGTTGGCATTCTTTTATACAACTCTCAAAAATTAATAGAAGCCGAAACAAAACTTGCATCACGAATAGATTATAACTGTTAAACATTACAAACAACTTTTCAGTAGACAATAGACGAAATGACGTAACGAGGGTCGAAACTGCTTAACGCAAATATAGTAATAGAAATTGGGAATATTAAAAAGCATTAACTCCTATCTAAACTGCCGGAGTAACTTACAGAAAACGTCGTCTTTGCTTCAATGGTTGCCGTTCCCAAATGCCATGGTTCGCCCTGATTCCCATTCTTGAAAAAGATAATTTTAGTTTGTAATCTTGGTCGATACAGTCGAACGTGTAAAGATCCCATCGTATCTCCATACATGGTATAGTAAAACTTAAGACACTGGAACCTTGTTTTGGCTGTCAGGGTTGGGCTTTTCAGTATCGCCTGGTCTCCAGGTTTAGCAGGATATGATGATTCCATGTACAAATAATGACCTTTTGCTTTAAAAAGAAAGTAATTCTCATCATAGTTAATTAACTATGGTCTCATCAATCGAAATACAGTTGTTCCTCGATTTGTGGACAACGGCTGAATACGGACACCCCAACCCGCTTGGTATTACACAGGACACTTATTTTGACCCCGGCCATCAATCTTATTCTTCAATCAGCCCTTTCAATATGGACTCCCTGTTAATACAGACACTTCAGCTCTTGCCACACTGGATTGTACTTCAGTTACTCTCAAGACACTTTCTTTGGTCCACTTTGTGTCCGTGTATTAAAGGGATTTCACTGTATGTAAATTGTGTCAAACGGAACGGTCACATCTTATTTCGAATATGGTGATCCATTACTGGAAAGCAGCGCCTGTCTTCCAGGGCCCGGTTGTACGAAGGGTGAATAGCGCTATCCGACGGATTAATGGCTTAAGGATTTATCCATGGGATAGCGCCATTCAGCAGGATATCTCAGTGTTTTTGCTGTGCCTACCTGTTCCTTTGGTGTGATCATCCATGGGACCAGTATCTTTGGTCTTGGTATAGAACTGGTGTCTGATCCATGCCAGCTTCGTGCCGTGTTTGTTTTTCCACATTCCAAAAGGACGACTTGGATTCTCAAACTCAGTATCATCATTACCTTGAATTTAAAAGTACGGCCGGGTTACTATATATACGCGCACGATAATTATATACCAATGATAAGAATGATACATGCGACTGAAAATAAGGCGGAAGGAATAGGAATTCAACGTTATTCGCCGAATGCTATGACTGTGGCCGCCATTTAATTATCATATTCACTACATTAAGATTATAGATTATCAGAATGATATCAGCAAAGCTAGAAAGTTTTTGAGGTAATATTAAACTCTTGTGAAGTTATGAGAATTTATAGTATTTTATAAAAAAAATTACACTGGAAAAACACCAGAACGATGCTATTCAGTCCCCACTTGACTGAACACATACGAATCTCTGCATATCTGATTCCAAATAACTTCACTGGAATTCAATATATAGAAATAAAGCTTTCCAAAAATACATATTTCTGCATGCTCTTTCTGATGGTGGTGCTAATTTTTAAAGATTAGTTTTTATTTCTGAAAGTCAATAGCGGCCGTTATTGCATTCGGCGTATAGCTCGGACACCTCTCTAGTGACTTTCAGTATGAATGTAAGCAATGATATGATACATTAATGGTATTCACCTAAATGGCACCTCCCTACGGTACAAAGTTCATCTTCCTTTGGTTTTCCTTGACATGGTTTACCATACTTAGATGGAGCCGGGTTGTTACACTGCCTTGTTCGACTTCGCGCTCCTTCATCACAAGTAGTACTGCAAGTAGTCCATGCACTCCAGTGACCCCAGTGACCATGGACTGCATTCCTTCCTAAAAAATATTTCAGGATTTGTATAGTCCGAATGTGTAGTATACAGGATGATGGTTGGGTGGTCAGAAACATGACGCTGCGTGGTATGTTACGTTATGTTTCCGTAAAGCACTCGGTTATAAGTGCTCTTTTTGCTGGCTGCCTGTTTTATTCTGTTTGGCGCGCGCTTATGCTACTCTCCCATCTCCCAACACTCTCCCTTCCTCTAATTATGTCTTTATGGCAGTAATAATTTAAACTAGGCATTGGCGTAGCGAGGAGTGGGCGTGGGGATGGGCGGCCGCCCCCTAATAATTTCGGGTCGAGCCTTCTTTTTTTGGATGTATGATGTCAATGCCACTGGGAAGGGGAGGGAACGACCACGTGTCCCCAATCTTTTTTCCGAAATTACTTTTTATTCTAGGAAACTAGGCCAAAAAAGAAACTGTGAACTAGTAGACGTACCATTCCGTATTAAGGGGACTGAAGGGAGAGTGCAATATTTTTCAAATTGATTCTTGATGTATTCTAATACATTTAATTTATTCTATCAAGTCCAACGTAGCTTATCTTGTAAACTTAGCTCAAGCAAACTTGATAAACAGGATTTGAGAAAAATAAGATGTGTTGGCTCATTTTGTTGCTGTATTTACATACAGTCAATGTCATTAATGTTGTCCACCAAAAAAGACATTTAGACCAAAAGAAAATGCACTCGCTCTAAATGCTCGATACCAGCAATCATTGTATAAGTAGAGTTCATAATTATTATTATCATATGACCGTATTTCACTGTACGCGTGATTCTAAGAAAAACCTTTGGGGAAAATGGCGTCAGCAAAAAACGTACGCTTTTCCGAAAAGTGTAATAATTTCCCGTTCGGACTCGCCGTTCGGACTCGCTGCCGATTTTGATTCGCATTTATTAAAAACGCTTTGAAATCGATTTTTTATATGTGGTCATATGATAAAATGCTTATTGACTGAGTTAAGGTCGGTCCGAACGGGAAAATATTTGGCCCTCGGTCCTTGGCACGGAACTCGCTGCGCTCGTTCCGTACTTCAGGACCTCGAGCCAAATATTTTCCCGTTCGGACCTCCCACTCAGTCAATAAGTACATATTCTCTGTTCATTGTTACTCAATTTGTAGAGTTTGAAACTTTTGATCTTTTTTTACAGGACAACCTTTTTGACAATGACTGTATAAACTTACCCAGACACTCCCTTCTCGAACACTTTCGTCTATCTTTCTCAACACCATACACATTAACATTGCCTCCACAGCTTTTGGGATTTCCACTATGGTAGCAATAACGTTCTCTTGACTTGTAACATTTTTTATCACATGGTGTAAACTCAGACCACCTGGTCCAACCGTACCTTGTAGCTGAAAGCAAACACGTTCAAAATAGGTCAAGGAAAGGAAAAATTATTCATCTCTACTTTCTTGCCGAGACTCTGGTACCTTTTTCGCCAACTTCACTTCTGACAACTGACATTCTGCAAGACTGGGCACTTTCCGAATACCGCGTCTAAAACTGAAACACCTCGCCCCTTTCATCCAAAACGGCCCATCTCAAGAATCTCACCCCTTGAAGCCTACATTTCGGACAATCGACACCCCACCGTCAGTACGTCTCACTCATGCATATGAAATTGCTCTAAGCTTGCAAAGCGGCTGTTTCTTTGCAAGCTACATCATTTGTGTACTTACTTTGGCAGTCGTACAGAGCGTTAATTTCAATGATATCTTTTGTACTTAAGCGCTCCTCCTTATTCCCGAATTTTCTATTTTCGTTTCCAATAGCTACAATGGTAGGTTTACCATTTTTGCTGAATGCATATCGACCATAGTGCATGATGGACTTGTAATCGTAATCCATACCCACGTGGTCTATGGTTTTCCAGGTGTATTTATCAAACTGATCTTCAAAGCCTGTAAGGAAACATAAGGTTATAAGATTCCAGTACAAATAATTTCAGAAGGGAGCCCAGTAAAATAGAAGCTTCCAAAATTCTTCCAAAAACACATTTTTCGTTTCGACATAGATTTGGAGAATATTTTTGCCCTTTACAACTATATACTGTTGTTTGATTGCTTGTGAAAACAAACTAATATTGAGAAATATTGGTTCACAGACATAGTATATAGAGTGTAAAATTATGCTTCTAATCAGAGATCCTTATTTCCACATCATTAAAAGCATATTCTGAACAGGGAGGGGTATTCACAGGCAGCCAGTGATAGGCTTGCCTTATTTGCCTCTTAGTGGTGCGGAGGGCTGTAATTAAGCAGTGAACGGCATCGTTATCCGCGCCTGATCTTACCTGGTTTGATATTCTCCCATTTGATTGACACATATTTATCGCGATCTGAACGAGCTTGTTCGTGGAAAAACCCTGGAGATCAAAACATGTAGTATAGAAGTAACTTGCCATGCACCCATTAAAACATCACATACACCTTATTATCTTGGACTTCAAGGGTTTTAAAACACGTTGTAGTTCGTTTTACTCAAAATAAATCTAGCGAAGAAGTGGAGAATTGCGTCAATTTATCTACAATACTCTATTCAATGACACGATAACGACACCAAGATAAAAAAAAGTCCATATATTCCATCAATGAACTTCAGTTTTCTTCTTTTGTAGAGCACTTAAATTACACATAACATACCTATAGCATGTAACAGTTCGTGTATAACGGTACCAGGCGAGTTGCACCCAGGACCAATAGAGACTGTTTGGGGACCAGGTGGATAGTGTTTTTTTCCCATCCTAGAAGAGCATCTGAAATCCAAAAAAGTGAAAATATCTTCAAAGGAAAAAACATATACCCCATGTAAAAGTTGTTTCAACCCCGGCTTTAATTCGACGAAGGGAATATTTTCAATAAAGTTAGTTACCAGAAAAGGTACAAAGCTGAATGTAGCGAGGGTTATGGGTATAGATATTACTGCAGTATTTTCATAAACATGCGAATTCGGTTGTTGCGAGTTTCCCGTGGAAATTTGGTTTTTCACTACCGCCAGTCAAGTGTGTTTCATCAGGTTAAAAGTTTGCTTCATTAGTATTCTTTATATAAAGAATACTAATAAGGATAAGAAATTTATACGGCTAAAAAAACGTTGAATATTGAATATTGAAGAATAGTGAATATTGCATTCCAAGACCAAGAGCATTGTGGGTCTCATTAATTTGAAATAAATAGGAAAAGACACAGCAATTTGCTCTCTATATCGTAGCTAGTATATTGTTTCGGATGAAATGCACTAAAAATTAACTGAATATATAATTATTATTCATTTTACTTCAGACAATATTACATGACCCAAAATGCATTTCGGTCTTGGAATGCACTATTCAGTATATATACAGTATTCAGTATTCAACGTTTTTTGAAATAGCCGTATGAAGTACTCATCGATCCTCATTCATTAGTATTCTTTATATGAAGACATTAGTATTCTTTATATAAAGAATACTAATGAAGAAGGCTTTATCGGGTATAAAGCTTGGCATGCACGATTCATGACTTTTTGAAAATAAGTAGAACGCATATCATACCCATTCCTCGAACCGAAGGTGATGTAGTTCTTGTGTATACCACTTCGATAAGGTACAAAACGAAGACAGGTGTGCCTTTGGAACTCAGCGATTGCTATTAACAAGTTTTTCCTGATGTGCACTGAAAGAGCAATATACAAGGAAAAATGTGTCGGTTGATGAATAATAACCAGTATCGCGATTCTCCTATAAGTTTGATCGGGAGAGAGCCGCCAATATACACCCGTATTGTCGGCTCAGAATTACTGCGCGATAGAAAAATCGCGATACAAAACTTATTGCGATTTTGAGCCGCCGATTTTTCACCGAGTCTCCCAACTAGCCACCAATATATAAACCCTTATTAGCGGCTCAAAATCGCAATAAGTTATAACTATCGCTGAAATTTGATATCTCGTTTGCAAAGGTTTATACGGCCGTCAATCAAAATAATAGAGAGTTTCAGAATCCTGTTTACGGCAAACGTGAAACGTTAGTTGACTAGTGATAAGTTCTTTAAAATTAGTAGAAAGGAGTCGCAAAAATCTCCAAGTCGTAGATAAACAAAATAATATTTCTTTTTGTTATGAAAGTTTCCAAAAGGTTATGTGAAATACAGGAAAACCAAAAAACTTGGTCGCGTTTGCCGTTCGCGAGAGAAAAATATGCGAATCTTAAGCTCTCTAATGTTGGCACTTACGTCTAACTTTGGCTGAATTATTTTACTTTTGAGCCCATAGTAGTTAACACTTATTCACTGGGACAGTGTGTTTTGTGGTCCCGAGACGACGATGTTTCCGAGGCGTAGCCGAGTTCGGTGGTTCGGCGTTTCGGTGGTTTTTTTTCCTTGGGAATATGATTTGGTGAACTAGGCTCCTCGTATCGAACTTTATACTTACTCATATAAGAAGGGACTCTGTAGGGAATTCTTCTTGTATTCCACAGATTTAACCTCCTTCGAATGGCATTTCTCTTCGTTCTTGTTTGCTTCGGTAAATGAAGGAGTTCCTCTAGCTCTTCATCCACAATGATATCTCCTTGATACAGACCTTCTATGTGTTGGGCTGTGGATTTAGTGCGCATTAAGAGTCAGTCTTAACCAATAAGCAATACAAAAGCTATGAAAGGGTTGGGGATAGGGAACCTAGCATAACACTACCGTGACCATGACATGCCACGGGGCTTCTGTATTTTATTAGTTGCCGTTCGTCAATGGTTTTTGTCAATATTAGTACACTGTTAGTGCTAGAAATATATGTGTTACAGTGCTAAACATGCAGGATTGGAGAAGCTAAAAGGTGAATCGATTACAAATGGACTAAAGTGGGTTCGGACCACATAGTCGTATCTAAAGTTGTGAGTTAAGGTGACTGACTACTTTTGAACGTTCAATTTGAGCCCACGATGTGCGCGCGCACGAAAATCGCTCAAAACCGCATAACAACCTTCAAAATTTCATTGAGGAACCATACACGTTTTGAACTTCAACAGAGCAAAAAACCCGAATTTTTTCTTTGAATTTCCTAATACAAAAGGTAAAAATCAATCTTTTGAGAAAGTTTGAGAAAAACGTATTTATTAGAACTTATAAAAAAAGCGTTTCGAGTGTTTTTGTTGTTGTAGTTTGAGTATGCTTTTCGGTTGATTGAGCTAACAAGAAGCTGAATTTTTAGCTTATTTTTAAAACTTTCTTCATCTTTTTTTAGTTAGTCTTCAAAAAAAAAGTTTAAAGTAGAGGTCCTGAGAAAATTGCTTCAAAATTCAATATTTATTATCTCGAAAACGAGCTCAGGACACCCCATTTTTCTTTTCATTTTTGGAATCAGCGTTAAATTCTGTGTAAAATATCTTTCTAAAAACATTTTGTAATTATTCCTTGCTTAAGTAGTCAGTCACCTTAAGGTGCAGGTCAGAAACAAACTGTTAAGGGGGACTTACCTATTTAGCAGCCACAGTTGCTAAGGAAAGGATTTTAAAATGCCTAAGAGGTTTTTGTAATGTTCTAATCTAAAGTTGTGAGTTAAGGTGCAGCTCAGAATCTTACGTTCTCTAGCTAGCCAGTAGGATGCTACTTCCTACAATTTTGATGAAATCCGAGTGAGCAAAAAATTAAAACACTATAAAGTTTCTTTCTAGATCCGCCCCAGGACTAACTTACCTTCGTTATCCTTGTCGATGTTGTCAAAAATGTTCGTATCGTTCGCGGTTCGTTTTGTTTCCTGGTCTCTCAGAGCCTTTTTCCTCTTCTCCAAGTGAGCCATGTTCACAGCTAGAATCCTATCGTGTACTGTCTCATATTCTACAAAACCATGGAAATTTCAAATTTTAATGTAACGAAATTTAGACTCTTTTCCGTATTTTTCTGTTTTGCTTGTCTCTTTACTTTTCTTGGTCAGCTCACTAAAGACTCTTCTATAAATACTACGCCACCCTTAAATAAATAACTGCTTGATTATCTCAATAATGAGTTAATATATGATATAATTTTTGACGTGTAATCAAAGATGTTTACCTCTGTTGGCAATCTCCTCGATATCAGGATCTTCGCTCACTTGTTGAGGCTCTATAAAAAAAAACACATAGAAAGTTACAATATTATCATAAACCAATTACTAGTGGACTGCTTCAAGGCAGCTGGATGAATCAAGGAAGGTAGCCGTCCTACGCAGACGCTCTTAGGGTCGTCACGCAATACTTCTCTCCCCACGTTGGTGGGGAGAGAAACGTTGCGTGCCGACGTGACGACCCTAAGAACGGCTGCAAAGGAGGCTACAAGGAAGGATGCACGGGTCGTGAAAGCGGTTGCTAGGGACTGTCTCCTTCTCTTCAAATACTATTTACATAATGTGTATTTTTGATATATATTCTGCCAGTATTCTATTCTCCTCTCTATTTACCAGGTACTAGTAATGTGTCACTCTGACACAAAGTTTTTCGTTTTAAGTGATAATTATCATAAGAAATATTTGCCTTTATAAGCGCCTTTCCCTACCAAGGGTTTGGAACTCAATAAAAATTTGACTGATCAGGTTACTTTTAAGCTGACTTTTACGCCCCACTGACTAATTTTGGCGGTTTAGAAACTTGTCAACGGTTTTTGACCTTTTGCCGGTTTGGTGAATAATATCAGATTTTACTGATTTTAAAAAATGACATCGTAGAGGATCTCGTAAAGTATCTTAATCCAATATTCAACAACAGCAACTGGGAAACCAAGCATTTGGGACTAATAATAGGAATTTGCCTGAGGTTGTTTTGCGCCGGTATAGCAACTGGCTAATTTTACTGAGCTAACGGTCCTGAGACTCTTATCAACGGTTTTGGTTCACCTTTAATTTGGTGAAGAATATCCTAACTAGCAGCATATATATCGCGAAGCAACTAATTCATAAGCCTATATTGACCTATATTTATGGTGGAGGAAAAAAAAGACGTATGGATTCCTAAGGAGTGCTTGCGTCAGTGAGTGCTGTTGATGCCGCGATAACAGCACACCAGTAAATTGTATGCAGAGTCGGTAATATTATAAATACTACTACAATACCTTCAGTATCTGCATGGTTAAGTAAGTCGATATCAGTCCTTGGTTTAGCTGTGGTAAATTCAGAACTGAGAATCTCAACCATCACAAATATAACCAGGGAAAAATGCATTTTGAGCTACTCGTTTCTTTGGCTTCTTAACTGATGACCACTGCATCGACACTGTAGTCAGCAACTGAATCACTGAACTTAGTGGGGCTTCTGTTTGACTACGGCTTATATGTCAATGATACTGACAGTAATGTTGATATGTATGTTGTACGACGTAATCAAGTGGAACCAGCATCATTAAACAACCAATAATATCGAATGATATTCAACAGGCATTTTTTGGAAAAACTTAAAAATATCCGGACATCACGCGGAGATTGTTTCTGCTCTCAGCCAACGAAACTAATCGAGTTTCTTCTTCTTCTTCTTCTTCTTCTTCAGTTTTGCACGGTGCCGTTAACATGATAGCTATATAAAAACGGTTTTCTGATTATTATAAGTCGGTTAGCCTGCGTGCATCCGGAACATAACTGTTTAAGTAGAGTTAAAGTCGGGCTGCACGCAGGCTAAAGTCGGTTGGCTGTTGATCGTTGTACTGAAAATGGCTTGACGGATGAACACTTACAATACACTTCGCGTGACTGAGATCATAGCATTGATAACTATTTTATATTTTCTCAGCAGCACCTCCCATCGAGTTAGACAACGGATCTGCACTCACAATACATATACTTTTGTTTCCCTTGACTTTTTATGCCTTGTTTTGGATATCATAGCGTTTTCTTTGAGCAGCACATCTCAGTACTAAATTACTAATAACTTTTGGTTGGGGCTCACAGTCAAAGCACAACACAAACTCTGATATTCAACAGTCAATTTTTGACAGCAGAAAAGATTCAAGATTAATATTCATTTGTTTCTGCTCTAGGTGAACCAAACTAATCTGCAGTTCACATTGCAGCTAGGAAAAAAGTGTACTGATAAATCGGTTGGCTTTTGATCGTTTTACCGAAAATTGCTTGGTCATGACGGATGTACACTAGCTCATACATATATTCGGTTTGGCTTCGTTTCACTTTTTCATACTGTTTTGGATAACGGCTTCTTTGGTTGCTCTCAGCACTTCCCGTCGAGTTTGACACGAATATCAATAACGTTTGTTACATCAGTTCACAGTGCTTGACTGAGTATAGCCTGAGTATCCGCAGGCTCTCAGAGGGGAGAGGGGGGGGAGGGTAAGAAGGGGCGAGAGTTCCAAAGGCCTGATACTCAGGCTAGACTGAGCATAATACAGACCTCTTAAGACAGCATCGTCTGACTAAACGAGCTTAGCTTTGCCTGCCTTGACACATGGAACTTAGAAAGATGAGGATTTTTTCCCACTCTACTCACCTAGCCTGTATCACCCGGAATTATTATTTTGACGCATGACCATTATGATTACAATGAGATATCCTAAGTACATTTTAACAGATGTACTCGCTGTACTTCAAAGTTATCTTTCATAATACCACATCTATAAAAAATACTCGATTCTGATTGGCTGACGAACTGTGAAATTTTTCTTAATACTGTGCAATTAATTAATTGCACACATCCGGGAACTTCGCGCGTAATTAATTACACACATCCGGGAACTTTGCTTTCGGAATGCTTGACATCCATTCAAGAACAAAAACAAACTTCGTATTTTTTTATAGATTTGGTATTAACAGGAAATTACACCTATGTTCTCGAAGAATTAATGAAAAATACCGCTTGTATTTGATGAAAGTGAATTAAACGCACTCGTGGTATTAAGTTCACTTTCATCAAATACGCGCGGTATTTTTCATTAATTCTTCTCGAACGGTGTAATTTCCTATACAAAGTATTTTGTATTATTTTTTTCTGTCCACTTCTTAAATCGGCTATATTTCAAATATTAATTAACAATTAGTCCTCGAGTCCGAATGGTCTACTAGGCTATGAGGGCGAGAGGTACACAAACGTATCGTATGGGTACTAGAGAGATACACAAACTTATGGGTACTAGACTAAATACGTTAGTTATCAGAGACTGAAACAATCGGAAATCAGTCGTTTTGCATAGGAAAGAATTCAAATGGGTGAAAAAGGTTTACTGGATCATTTATCTTCTATTCCAACATGGATGCCATAGTGTGATCACGTACTCTTCCATCTCACTATGCACTGCACTTGTTGCAGCTTTTCTTGCAGTTGACGTCCATGTACACCGGGTTAGCTTTACATTCGCCAATCTCAGCCCACTTGCTGCACTGTGGGTTGTTGTCAGCACACGCTGTAACATCTGAAACACAAAAAAGCATGTAAGGAAAATGCATCGACAAAACAAAAAATTCTGATGCACCATAATTCACCATATCGTATTGTTTCTTCGACAAATATTGTTACTTCGATAAATATTATATTCTTGTTGGACCAGGATACAGTGTAACAAAAGACAGAATAAAGGAGTCAGGAACTGATTGAACTACTACGATAATTCGCGATTTCTTGATTTCTATCAGTCCCAATCTTTGTTACCCCATGAGGTTAGTGATATAACTGCCAGATAACCAGTTAGTTATTCTAGTGTGGTGAATGGTATTATGTGATCGCAGCTCTTTTCGCAGTTTTTGTGCATCTGTTTTCTGAACATATTCGTACACGCCCCCCTCAAAGCCCATTTAGAACAATCTTTATGTTTGTCTTTACATGGAGCTACAATTTAAAAATTATCGATCTGTATACTACAAAAAAATATTACTACGTTATTCACAATTTTTCTTCCTTCTATCTCCTAAATGTAATATCATTCATGATATATCAAGTTTATTACCTTTGCAAATCTTACAGCTCTTCTTACAATTTTGATGCATAAAGATTTTCTTCTTCTCGCATTCTCCATTCTTCGCCCACAATGGACATTGAACCGTATTAGAGTCTTTACATTCTTTGGTGCTGACTGTGAATCCAAAGAGAATCAAAAAGATGTCAGGGTCAATTATTTCACAAAGGATCATGTGTAAGAACACGTGTTTGTACATACGTTCACAAACTTTACAGCTTCTTGGACATTGTTTATCCATGAAGATTTTGTACTTCTCACATTCTCCCTTCTTCGCCCACAATGGACACTGAACCTTATTGGAGTCTTTACATTCTTTGGCGTCGGCTGTGAATCCAAAGAAAATCAAAAAGATATTAGGAATAATTATTCTGCATTATTCCACAATTTTTCTTCCTTCTATCTCCTAAAATGTAATATCATTCATGATATATCAAGTTTATTACCTTTGCAAATCTTACAGCTCTTCTTACAATTTTGATGCATAAAGATTTTCTTCTTCTCGCATTCTCCATTCTTCGCCCACAATGGACATTGAACCGTATTGGAGTCTTTACATTCTTTAGCGTCGGCTGTGAATTCAAAGAAAATCAAAAAGATGTTAGGAATAATTATTCTGCATTATTCCACAATTTTTCTTCCTTCTATCTCCTAAAATGTAATATCATTCATGATATATCAAGTTTATTACCTTTGCAAATCTTACAGCTCTTCTTACAATTTTGATGCATAAAGATTTTCTTCTTCTCGCATTCTCCATTCTTCGCCCACAATGGACACTGAACCTTATTGGAGTCTTTACATTCTTTGGCGTCGGCTGTGAATCCAAAGAGAATCAAAAAGATATTAGGATTAATTATTCTGCATTATTCCACAATTTTTCTTCCTTCTATCTCCTAAAATGTAATATCATTCATGATATATCAAGTTTATTACCTTTGCAAATCTTACAGCTCTTCTTACAATTTTGATGCATAAAGATTTTCTTCTTCTCGCATTCTCCATTCTTCGCCCACAATGGACACTGAACCTTATTGGAGTCTTTACATTCTTTGGCGTCGGCTGTGAATCCAAAGAAAATCAAAAAGATATTAGGATTAATTATTCTGCATTATTCCACAATGTATCAACATTTGTTTGTACTTACGCCCACAAACACAGCTTCTTGGACAATTCTTCGTCATCCATGCTTTGTTGGTTTTACAATCTCCTTTTGCTGACCACGTTTTGCACTGCTGGTATTTATCTTGACAAGCTGGGAGAAAAGGAAAAGAAACAGCTATGAAAATATAATACGAGCTCGAAAAGGGAAACAAAGGTGGTGTAGCAGTGGTGGTGTAGCTAGCCTGTCGAGCTCACTTCTGGGGTCTCGGGTTCGATTCCTGGACTTCAAATCAAATGTAAGTAGAGTTTGTTAGGACGTTACTTGATTGGAAAGTTTTCCAAGTTCTACCAAAAACAGGCTAGGCTGACTTCCAATTAGATCTGTGTTAGATCTATATAAATGTGTATAAAAGACTTTCTCTGACATTTGGGACATTTGAAAATGAAACTTGGGGTAGAGCGGGAAAACGAATGAGATAAGAAGGACAAGTTTGATACTTACAACATTTGCCATCATCGATATAGACGTCGTCGATGGCGATGTCAGAGTAGCCTGTTTTGCCAACTTTAGCAACTATCTCGAGCTGAAAATGAAATAGAATTAAATGTGAGATATGATGAAATTGGGGTTTTCCCGCCTATACCTCAAAGTTATATAATAGTTAAGCCTTAAATGCAGTCTATGATGCAATAGTCTCTTTCACAGTTCCCTGCGCCATTTTGAAAGATAGCCGTGCCTTTGCATCGAAGCAAGACATGAGATGAGCTTGCAATGATAGAGACCTTTTTAACACCTTGTACAATTATTTACATGTCTCTATCATTGCAAGTTCATCGTCCGTATCGCTTCGATGCAAAGGCACGGCTACCTTACAAGATGGCGCAGGGAACTGTGAAAGGGACCATATCAATGTAATTATCAGGTATCATAATCATCACCATCACCACCATCTTCATCAGCAGTTGGCATTCTTTTATACAACTCTCAAAAATTAATAGAAGCCGAAACAAAACTTGCATCACGAATAGATTATAACTATTAAACATTACAAACAACTTTTCAGTAGACAATAGACGAATAGCAATAGAAATTGGGAATATTAAAAAGCATTAATTCCTATCTAAACTGCGTAACTTACAGAAAACGTCGTCTTTGCTTCAATGGTTGCCGTTCCCAAATGCCATGGTTCGCCCTGATTTCCATTCTTGAAAAAGATAATTTTAGTTTGTAATCCTGGTCGATACAGTCGAACGTGTAAAGATCCCATCGTATCTCCATACATGGTATAGTAAAACTTAAGACACTGGAATCTTGTTTTGGCTGTCAGGGTTGGGCTTTTCAGCATCGCCTGGTCACCAGATTTAGCAGGATATGATGATTCCATGTACAAATAATGACCTTTTGCTTGAAAAAGAAAGTAATTCTCATCATAGTTAATAAACTATGGTCTCATCAATCGGAATACAGTTTTCCTCGATTTGTGGACAACGGCTGAATACGGACACCCCACCCCGGCTTGGTATTACACAGAACACTTATTTTTACCCCGGCCATCAATTTTATTCTTCAATCGGCCCTTTCAGTATGGACTGCCTGTTAATACAGACACTTCAGCTCTTGCCACACTGGATTGTACTTCAGTTACTCTCAAGACACTTTCTTTGGTCCATTTTGTGTCCGTGTATTAAAGGGATTTCACTGTATGTAAATTGTGTCAAACGGAACGGTCACATCTTATTTCGAATATGGTGATCCATTACTGGAAAGCAGCGCCTGTCTTCCAGGGCCCGGTTGTACGAAGGGTGAATAGCGCTATCCGACGGATTAATGGCTTAAGGATTTATCCATCGGATAGCGCCATTCAGCAGGATATCTCAGTGTTTTTCCTTTGCCTACCTGTTCCTTTGGTGTGGTCATCCATGGGACCAGTATCTTTGGTCTTGGTATAGAACTGGTGTCTGATCCATGCCAGCTTTGTGCCGTGTTTGTTTTTCCACATTCCAAAAGGACGACTTGGATTCTCAAACTCAGTATCATCATTACCTTGAATTTAAAAGTACGGCCGGGTTACTATATATACGCGCACGATAACTATATACCAATGATAAGAACGATACATGCGACTGAAAATAAGGCGGAAGGAATAGGAATTCAACGTTATTCGCCGAATGCTATGACTGTGGCCGCCATTTCATTATCATATTCACTACATTAAGATTATAGATTATCAGAATGATATCAGCAAAGTTAGAAAGTTTGAGGTAATATTAAACTCTTGTGAAGTTATGAGAATTTATAGAATTTTATTTAAAAAAATTACACAAGAAAAACACCAGAACGATGCTATTCAGTCCCCAGCCGTTCACTGAACACATACGAATCTCTGCATATTTGATTCCAAATAACTTCACTGGAATTCAATATGTAGAAATAAAACTTTCCAAAAATATATATTTCTGCATGCTCTTTCTGATGGTGGTGCTAATTTTTAAAGATTAGTTTTTATTTCTGAAAGTCAATAGCGGCCGTTATTGCATTCGGCGTATAGCTCGGACACCTCTCTAGTGACTTTCAGTATGAATGTAAGCAATGATATGATTGCCATTGATGGTATTCACCTAAATGGCACCTCCCTACGGTACAAAGTTCATCTTCCTTTGGTTTTCCTTGACATGGTTTACCATACTTAGATGGAGCCGGGTTGTTACACTGCCTTGTTCGGCTTCGCGCTCCTTCATCACAAGTAGCACTGCAAGTAGTCCATGCACCCCAGTGACCCCAGTGACCATGGACTGCATTCCTTCCTAAAAAAAATATTTCAGGATTTGTATAGTCCGAGTGTGTAGTATACAGGATGAGGGTTGGGTGGTCAGAAACATGACGCTGCGTTACGTTATGTTTCCATAAAGCACCCGGTTATAAGTGCTCTTTTTGCTGGCTGCCTGTTTTATTCTGTTTGGCGCGCGCTTATGCTACTCTCCCATCTCCCAACACTCTCCCTTCCTCTAATTACGTCTTAGTTTAAGACAGCAATAATGTAAACTAGGCAGTGGCGTAGCGAAGAATGGGCGTGGGGATGGGCGGCCGCCCCCTAACAATTTCGGGTCGAGCCTTCTTTTCTTTGATGTATGATGTCAATGCCACTGGCAAGGGGAGGGAACTACCACGTGTCCCAAAATTGTTTTCCGAAATTACTTTTTATTTTAGGAAACTAGGCAAAAAAAGAAAAAAAAGAAACTGTGAACTAGTAGACCCACCATTCCGTATTAAGGGGACTGAAGGGAGAGTGCAATATTTTTAAAATTGATTCTTGATGTATTCTAATACATTTAATTTATTCTATCAAGTCCAACGTAGCTTATCTTGTAAACTTAGCTCAAGCAAACTTGATAAACAGGATTTGAGAAAAATAAGATGTGTTCGCTTATTTTGTTGATATATCTACACACAGTCAATGTCATTAGTGTTGTCCACCAAAAAAGACATTTAGACCGAAAGAAATGTCACGTGACACCTAATGCACTCGCTCTAAATGCTCGATACCAGCAATCATTGTATAAGTAGAGTTAATAATCATTATTCTCTGTTCATTGTTACTCAATTTGTAGAGTTTGACAATGACTGTATAAACTTACCCAGACACTCCCTTTTCGAACACTTTTGATTATCTTTCTCAACACCGTAAATATTAACATTGCCTCCACAGCTTTTGGGATTTCCACTATGGTAGCAATAACGTTGTCTTGACTTGTAACATTTTTTATCACATGGTGTAAACTCAGACCACTTGGTCCAACCGTACCTTGTAGCTGAAAGCAAACACGTTCAAAATAGGTCAAGGAAAGGACAAATTATTCATCTCTACTTTCTTGCCTAGACTCTGGTACCTTTTTCGCCAACTTCACTTCTGACAACTGACATTCTGCAAGACTGGGCACTTTCCGAATACCGCGTCTAAAACTGAAACACCTCGCCCCTTTCATCCAAAACGGCCCATCTCAAGAATCTCACCCCTTGAAGCCTACATTTCGGACAATCGACACCCCACCGTCAGTACGTCTCACTCATGCATATGAAATTGCTCTAAGTTTGCAAAGCGGCTGTTTCTTTGCAAGTTACATCATTTGTGTACTTACTTTGGCAGTCGTACAGAGCGTTAATTTCAATGATATCTTTTGTACTTAAGCGATCCTCCTTATTCCCGAATTTTCTATTTTCGTTTCCAATAGCTACGATGGTAGGTTTACCATTTTTGCTGAATGCATGTCGACCATAGTGCATGATGGACTGGTAATCGTAATCCATACCCACTTGGTCTATGCTTCTCAAGCTGTATTTATCAAACTGATCTTCCATACCTGTGAGGAAAATGTAAGCTTAAGAAAGCATTTCAGAATGAAGCCCAGTTAAAGAAACCTGAAAAACCAACCATAGTTCTCGATAAAAAAGTTAAATAGAAGCTTCCAAAATTCTTCCAAAAACACATCTTTCGTTTCGACATATATTTGGAGAATATTTTTGCCCTTTACAACTATACTGTTGTTTGATTGCTTGTGAAAACAAACTAATATTGAGAAATATTGGTTCACAGACATAGTATATAGAGTGTAAAATTATGTTTCTAATCAGAGAGCCTTATTTCCACATCATTAAAAGCACACTACAGGGAGGGGTATTCACAGGCAGCCACTGATAGGCTTGCCTTATTTGCCTCTTAGTGGTGCGGAGGGCTGTAAGTAAGCAGTGAACGGCATCGTTATCCGCGCCTAATCTTACCTGGTTTGATATTCTCCCATTTGATTGACACATATTTATCGCGATCTGGACGAGCTTGTTCGTGCCAAAACCCTGGAGATCAAAACATGTATTATAGAAGTAACTTGCCATGCGCCCATTAAAACATCACATACACCTTATTATCTTGGACTTCAAGGGTTTCAAAACACGTTGTAGTTCGTTTTACTCAAAATAAATCTAGCGTGGAGAATTGCGTCAATTTATCTACATTACTCTATTCAACGACACGATAACGACACCAAGATAAAAAAAAGTCCGTATATTCCATCAATGAACTTTAGTTTTCTTCTTTTGTAGAGCACTTAAATAACACATAACATACCTATAGCATGTAACAGTTCGTGTATAACGGTACCAGGCTTGTTGCACGCAGGACCAATAGAGACTGTTTGGGGACCAGGTGGATAGTGTTTTTTTCCAATCCTAGAAGAGCATCTGAAATCCAAAAAGTGAAAATATCTTCAAAGGAAAAAACATATACCCCATGTAAAAGTTGTTTCAACCCACGATTCAAATGCACGATTCATGACTTTTTGAAAATAAGTAGAACGCATATCATACCCATCACTCGAACCGAAGGTGATGTAGTTCTTGTGTATACCACTTTGATAAGGTACAAAACGAAGACAGGTGTGCTTTTGGAACTCAGCGATTGCTATCCACAAGTTTTTCTTGATGTGCACTGAAAGAGCAGTATACAAGGAAAAATGTGTCGGTTGATGAATAATAACCAGTATCGCGATTCTCCTATAAGTTTGATCGGGAGAGAGCCGCCAATATACACCCGTATTGTCGGCTCAGAATTACTGCGCGATAGAAAAATCGCGATACAAAACTTATTGCGATTTTGAGCCGCCAATATTTTCTCCCAATTAGCCACCAATATAAACCAATATAAACTTTGGCAGAATTCTTTTACTTTTGAGCCCTTATTATTTTTTTTTAATCAATATTTAACACTGTTAAATAGTTAATACTAATAGTTAACACTGACGACGATGTTCCCGAGGCGTAGCCGAGTTCGGCGTTTCGGCGGTTTAAACGACCCTCCTTCCCCTTCCCCTCCCCTCCCCTCCTTACTCCTACTCATAAGGAATGTCATACGGCAGAAAAAAGAACCCTCCCCTCACTGAGAATGATCAGTTATGTGTCAAATGTTCTGCAGACCTGTCCTGGGAATATGATTTGGTGAACTAGGCTCCTCGTATCGAACTCTATACTTACTCATATAAGAAGGGACTCTGTAGGGAATTCTTCTTGTATTCCACAGATATGCCCTCGTTCGAACGGCATTTCTCTTCGTTCTTGTTTGCTTCGGTAAGGGAAGGAGTTCCTCTAGCTCTTCATCCACAATGATATCTCCTTGATACAGACCTTCTATGTGTTGGGCTGTGGATTTAGTGCGCATTAAGAGTCAGTCTTAACCAATAAGCAATACAAAAGCTATGAATGGGTAGGGGATAGGGAACCTAGCATAACACTACCGTGACCATGACATGCCACGGGGCTTCTGTATTTTATTAGTTGCCGTTCGTCAATGCTTTTGTCAATATAAGTGCAATATAAGAAACAAGCCCTTGCATCTTATAACAATCCACTGCCATTTTGGCTCCGTTACGTAGATGATACCATAACCGCGCTACCCTTTGAACACATTGACGCGTTTCATGAGCACTTTTAAAAATCAACAAAATCCTCACATTCAGTTTACTAGAGAGTTAGAGGAAGACGGGAAGATACCATTCCTAGATTGCCTAGTGAGCCGCCATAACAACGCTTTACATACAACCGTATATCGTAAACCTACGAATACCGACAGGTTACTTGATCAGTCATCCTATAATCCAACTATGCACAAAGCTACGACCATCAAAACTCTAACCAGGCGTGCCCAAATTGTATGTGACTCTCCAGACAGTCTATCTCATGAGACCGATAGACTTAGACGTATTTTCCTCAACAACAATTACAGTGACAAATTTATTAATAGCAACACTCATAAACCAAGTAGACCTAACAACAACTCCAATGAGACAGTTGATACACCAATTTTTTTGCTATTTATAAAATTTCATGCAATGATTGTGAGGCTACGTATATTGGAGAGACTGGTAGATCGTTCAATACCTGAGGCGTGATGAACATCAAAGTGCAGTTGAGAAACAGGATAATCGTAACAACATTGCCATGCATCATACCAAGACTGGCCATGCAATTAATTGGGAATCTAGTGAATGTCTTTCTTATTGTAACAAAAGAAAGCAACGCCTCGTACTTGAGAGTTGGTTTACAAAGTTTGAGCTGAATCCACTCAACCGCTCAATTAAACTACCCACGCCATACAACAGGCTATTAAACAAAAACTGAAGCGACGCCAAGTCAGCGACGCGCATTTTTTCACAACCTTACCTATTGTTCTATTGTTCTTCTATTGTTTATTGTGGCAGTATAAATAAGACCCATATCTGACTTTTTCTTCACTAGACTCTGAAGATGACTTCCGCACAGGTTGTCGAAACGTCAGTCACATCAAACAGTCCTTCTCAGGACTACATCCACCCGGATGATCATTATACAAATATTGTCTCTTCGAGAAATATTGTTACTTCGAAAAATAAGTGCACTGTTAGAAATATATGTGTTACAGTGCTAAACATGCAGGATTGGAGAAGCTAAAAGGTGAACCGATTACAAATGTACTAAAGTGGGCTCGGACCACATAGGCGTATCTAAAGTTGTGAGTTAAGGTGCAGCTCAGAAACAAACTGTTAAGGGGGGACTTACCTATTTACCAGCCACAGTTGCTAAGGAAAGGATTTTAAAATGCCTAAGAGGTTTTTGTAATGTTCTAATCTAAAGTTGTGAGTTAAGGTGCAGCTCAGAATCTTACATTCTCTAGCTAGCCAGTAGGATGCTACTTCCTACAATTTTGATGAAATCCGAGTGAGCAAAAAATTAAAACACTATAAAGTTTCTTTCTAGATCCGCCCCAGGACTAACTTACCTTCGTTATCCTTGTCGATGTTGTCAAAAATGTTCGTATCGTTCGCGGTTCGTTTTGTTTCCTGGTCTCTCAGAGCCTTTTTCCTCTTCTCCAAGTGAGCCATGTTGACAGCTAGAATCCTATCGTGTACTGTCTCATATTCTGCAAAACCATGGAAATTTCAAATTTTAATGTAACGAAATTTAGACTCTTTTCCGTATTTTTCTGTTTTGCTTGTCTCTTTAGTTTTCTTGGTCAGATCACTAAAGACTCTTCTATAAATACTACACCACCCTTAAATAAAAAACTGCTTGATTATCTCAATAATGAGTTAATATATGATATAATTTTTGACGTGTAATCAAAGATGTTTACCTCTGTTGGCAATCTCCTCGATATCAGGATCTTCGCTCACTTGTTGAGGCTCTATAAAAAAAAACATAGAAATTTACAATATTATCATAAACCAATTACTAGTGGACTGCTTCAAGGCAGCTGGATGCATCAAGGAAGGTAGCCCTCCTACGCAGACGCTCTTAGGGTCGTCACGCAATACTTCTCTCCCCACGTTGGTGGGGAGAGAAACGTTGCGTGACGACGTGACGACCCTAAGAACGGCTGCAAAGGAGGCTACAAGGAAGGATGCACGGGTCGTGAAAGCGGTTGCTAGGGACTGTCTCCTTCTCTTCAAATACTATTTACATAATGTGTATTTTTGATATATATTCTGCCAGTATTCTATTCTCCTCTCTATTTACCAGGTACTAGTAATGTGTCACTCTGACACAAAGTTTTTCGTTTTAAGTGATAATTATCATAAGAAATATTTGCCTTTATAAGCGCCTTTCCCTACCAAGGGTTTGGAACTCAATAAAAATTTGACTGATCAGGTTACTTTTAAGCTGACTTTTACGCCCCACTGACTAATTTTGGCGGTTTAGAAACTTGTCAACGGTTTTTGACCTTTTGCCGGTTTGGTGAATAATATCAGATTTTACTGATTTTAAAAAATAATGTCGTAGAGGATCTCGTAAAGTATTTTAATCCAATATTCAACAACAGCAACTGGAGAACCAAGCGTTTGGGACTATTAATAGGAATTTGACTGAGGTTGTTTTGCGCCGGTATAGCAACTGGCTAAATTATTTTACTGAGCTAACGGTCCTGAGACTCTTATCAACGGTTTTGGTTCACCTTTTACTGAATTTGGTGAAGAATACCCTAACTAGCAGCATATATATCGCGAAGCAATTAATTCATAAGCCTATATTGACCTATATTTATGGTGGAGGGGAAAAAAAAGACGTATGGATTCCTAAGGAGTGCTTGCGTCAGTGAGGGCTGTTGATGCCGCGATAACAGCACACCAGTAAATTGTATGCAGAGTCGGTAATATTATAAATACTACTACAATACCTTCAGTATCTGCATGGTTGAGTAAGTCGATTTCAGTCCTTGGTTTAGCTGTGGTAAATTCAGAGCTGAGAATCTCAACCATCACAAATATAACCAGGGAAAAATGCATTTTGAGCTACTCGTTTCTTTGGCTTCTTAACTGATGACCACTGCATCTACACTGTAGTCAGCAACTGAACCACTGAACTTAGTGGGGCTTCTGTTTGACTACGGCTTATATGTCAATGATACTGACAGTAATGTTGATATGTATGTTGTACGACGTAATCAAGTGGAACCAGCATCATTAAACAACCAATAATATCGAATGATATTCAACAGGCATTTTTTTGAAAAACTTAAAAATATCCGTACATCACGCGGAGATTGTTTCTGCTCTCAGTAAACGAAACTAATCGAGTTTCTTCTTCTTCTTCTTCTTCTTCTTCTTCTTCTTCTTTTTCTTCTTCTTCTTCTTCTTCTTCTTCTTCTTCTTCTTCTTCTTCTTCTTCTTCTTCTTCTTCTTCTTCTTTTTCTTCTTCTTCTTCAGTTTTGCACGGCGCCGTTAACATGATAGCTATATAGAAAAGGTTTTCTGATTATTATAAGTCGGTTGGGTGTTGATCGTTGTACTGAAAATGGCTTGACGGATGAACACTTACAATACACTTCGCGTGACTGAGATCATAGCATTGATAACTATTTTATATTTTCTCAGCAGCACCTCCCATCGAGTTAGACAACGGATCTACACTCACAATAGATATACTTTTGTTTCCCTTGACTTTTTATGCCTTGTTTTGGATATCATAGCGTTTTCTTTGAGCAGCACATCTCAGTACTAAATTACTAATAACTTTGGTTAGGGTTCACAGTCAAAGCACAACACAAACTCTTGAGCGCATCGTCTGCATCATTAAGCTTTTCTGGCATTGACATGTGCATGAAACGTTGAAAGCGTGAACATTACTTTTTCTGCTCTTATCATACCATGTGGTTTCATGCTTTTAAGCAACCGATAATTCCAGTTATGAGCAAAAGTGTGATCAAGAAAGAGCCGCTTAAAGTCAGTTTGTCTGTCATCATTGTCATCAAGATCCTCAAGGGTTGGACTACCGGGTTGAACATACGGGCTCAGTTACTAGAGGTAGACTATGGGCACTTTCAAAAGTGAGTGGTTTGATGGATCAACGCCGGAAATTATAATTATTGAGCTTGTTGAGAAGAAAACAGTCACATCTAGTGTTCCTCTATTTTCTTTTTCCGCTCTTTTTGTCATTGTTTATTTTTCCATTCCTCCCTTTTCTTTGCTTACTTTTCCTTTCCTTTCCTCTCCTTTCTCTTTTTTTCTTTTCTTTTCTTTTTTTGACCAGCCTGAGAAAACTGATCTAGACGTCCTTTCCGCTTTCGCTCCTCGTCCCCTCGCGAAACTAAGTTAGGAGGAGGAGCGAAAAACGTCTGTTTTCTCAGGATATTTTTTGACTTGATTTTTCCCTCTTTTTTCTTTTCTTTTTTGACTTGATTTATACTGACTATAGGTACCACTTGAACCACTTAAAAATATGTCTAGTGTATTGTGACCACTAACCATACAGCGCTCAAGAAATTAAAATGCTCATACTCAGTTACTCGTTACCATTTGTTACCTGATGTTTTTCATACTAAATCAAGTGCATTCTTGTATGTAGGTTTCATTGTGAATCAAAATATCGTATCCACTACGTTTAAAATGATAAGTTATTCTAATGCCAAAGTTTAGGCCACATTGGCCATCTTCATGCAGGTGCAGGGCTACATGAAATGACTAGCGGCTTCTCAAGCCAATCACATCTTTTATGCTTTCAATGTTGTTTTTTTTTTTGTATTTTTCATTTTTCATTCGTATTTATTTACTTATCTATTTTTAAATTCGTTGTTCATGCTTAATCTGCCTGTGCAAGTGTGTGGCCACTAACAATATATCATCAAAGAGAATGCTCTGCTATCAGTTACTCATTACCATTTGTTACTTTATTTTTCCATTTTTAATTTTCATATTTTTTTGGTTTATTTTTGAATTCGTTGTTGAGGCTCAATCTGCGTGTGTATTCGACCCTATAGGATTATGGACTTGATCAGTAAGGCAGCTGGAACAAGGACTGATATTAAAGTGGTTTTCATTTGTTTTTCCATCACCATCGTCTGGACATGTACCGCATCTATGACAAACTGTTTGCGCAAAGCAAATCAATTCACAACCGCCATCTCACTTGCCAAATTGAAAATCACAGATAACATCGAAGAGTTAGTCTTAATAAACTTTTGTCTCGACTAAATTAAAACCGGACATTTTGAAGAATACAGCTTTGAATTTGAAAGAACAAAACACGTCATAAAGACAAGACTACAATTAGATTTTCAGAAAATGTCAGGAGATATTTAATCATGTATACTGGGTTCATTAAAGTTGTAAAATGGAGATAGGAAGTCAAAATGTTTGGGAATCAATCAGTGTTAAATTTCAAGAAAAAGTAATTTATTGTTTCTTGTTACAAAAATGAATGAATAGCCTTAGGTTGTAACATAGTATATTATTTGCTAAAATCACTCTTGTGGTGTAAAGTTTTGATATAAAAAGCCGGAATACTTCTGAGTACTCCATAAATCAATAGATTGAAAAAAGGCTAAGGTTAAGTTGTCACATATTTTACTTGCTAAAACCGCTCATGTGGTGTACAGTTTTGGTATAAAAACGCCGGAATACATTTCGGAAACCTTTACTTCTGAGTCCATAAATCAATGGATTGAAAAAAGGCTAAGGTTAAGTTGTCACATATTTTACTTGCTAAAACCGCTCGTGTGGTGTACAGTTTTGGTATAAAAAACGCCGGAATACAGTTTGGAAACCTTTACTTATTCTGAGTATTCCATAAATCAATGGATTGAAAAAAGGCTAAAGCTGTCACATAATTTACTTGCTAAAACCGCTCATGTGGTGTAAAGTCTTGGTATAAAAACGCCGGAATACATTTCGGAAACCTTTACTTCTGAGTCCATAAATCAATGGATTGAAAAAAGAACTTGTGTACATTAAGAAAATAAACCAAATCCAGCAATCGAGGATGATGTTCTTCATTCTGCAATCTTGTGTAATCGCGAATAAAATTGAACAAATAAGACTGGGGAAAAACGAAATTAGAAAAACCGTCGTAATAGCACTGAGGGTGAATACTGCTTTGCGGTTTTTAAGAGCTTGGAGTTTTTCCTCAAGATTCATGTGGAAAGAACTGTTTGTTGAAAAGACCATTGTTCGTAGTTGTCTGTGCGAGATCCTGAGGATTTTTATGTAGCAGTAAAATATTGAAGTAAGAGGGATTAAGAAAGTTAAGACTGAGCACACAGCCCAATACGGAACCAGGAAGCTTGACTCTAAGATAAACACAGGGAGACCAAACAGTATGGAGCTGATCCAAACAAACGCAATGACAAAATACGCGACTTTGGTGGTCATCAGGCTACTGTATCTCAGAGGCCATTTGACTGCAATAAGTCGGTCAATGCTTATAGCAGTTAAATTAAACGTTGTAGTTATCAACGTCTGCGGCCATAGAAAGTCACTTGCCTTGTCCAAAGGCTTGTCCGTTCCCCATAGAGCTAGATTGGTCATCACTATATTCAGTGGATTCGCTATGAGTCCCACCATAAGGTCTGCCATCGCAAGAGAACATATGAAGAAGTTCGATACGACTTGTAGGCTGTGAGTCTTGTAAACAGCAATAAGAACTAATGAATTCCCAACCACTGACAATAAACCTGATAGAGCATTCAGTAGCGTGTAGAGGGCTACGACAGATGGACTGCCTTCAATACTGGAAATAATAGCACATTTTGTCAAATTAGACTGATCCAAAAGAGTGAGTTTCCCTTCCATGGTGTTGGGATTAACATCAAAATGTCGTTGGACGCGGCGTTTATCTGGTGATTTACAGCATCAGTGAATATCTGAAACGACAATTAAAACTAAAATAATTACAGTCAAGTTATCATCCGGTTTCCGCTATCACTGAGCGAAACGAGAAGAATAACAAATAAGCAAAGCCGTACAGCTGCTGTTACGAACCCTCTAGGCCTGAAGCAAATCGGAAAAAGTCTACAGACTCAAATTTAGACTCTCATTTCACACACGAGCTAAGATCTTAAGATGTTTACAAGAACAAGAGCCTCAAGGAAGTACTTTAAGTAAGGAAAAATAAAGCAAGTAGAACAGAACTTACAGGTTCCGCTTCTATTTATAATTGCGAGTAACACGTCACTTTTTTATTGATTTGGTATAAATATTTTTCTTTTAATTCGCGCTCTCGTTATCTTTGTGATATCTGCTTTTTTCTAATATTTGGTCAAATGACACCTGGTGTGCTTTAAATCTAAGATAACGTCTTTTCAGTTCTAAAATATGCGGACGGAAATATGACTCGTTCAATCTATTTATGCTTTTGACCCGAAAATGAGGTACCTTAATGGATGGTACGAATATTCTACCTCCGTCCGTCCGTCCGTCCGTCCGTCCGTTCCATCGATCCTTCGTTTATTACTTCTTCCAATTCATTTATTTGTCAATTTGACTCTTCAATTAATTATTTTGCTAAAAATTAACTCCATCGCACAGTCATTCTTTCATTTACTCACTCATTTTTTTCTGCCACAATTCCTTCTCTCCATTTCTCACAGGTCTTTCTTTCTTTCCTTCCTTCCTTCTCTGTTTGTAGGAAAGAATCATCGCATTTCCGATTTAATACATGTCACACATTTTTAAAACATGAATTAAAAGTCATTAAATTGTCATCTACGTATCTACATACGTCACGTTAATCGAGCTCAGACAGCGAATTGAAACGAACTTAACTTATAGATCTAATCACGGTTTCACTCAACAGATCAGTAGAAAACTGCATGATTGATCTCTTATAGAAATTACCAGATGAAGAATCCAAATGAAATTTAATTTTGAGATTAGTAGTATATATTTATCGTGTCAAAAGAGGGGGTCCAACTACTGATTTATTATGAAAATATTAATGTAGGATGAAAAGGGTTTTAATTATATCCCGGCTCCCGCTATCATGGGTCTGGTTGATATTGGATTGTTACCTTGGAAACCAGTCAAGTCTTTATTCGCGCACTGTGTTTTTATTTTTACTGTTTAAATTACAATGTAACGATGTGAAAAAGTTCGAAAGATCTTTACGTAAATGAGAATAGGTTGTATCTTTAATTTATTTGCGTGAGAAATAGAGGGGTAAAATAAAGACGACTGTTTTCAGTCATTTAGTTATGAAGAAGTATACGTAATGTTGAGAGAGAGAGAGAGAGAGAGAGAGAGAGAGAGAGAGAGAGAGAGAGAGAGAGAGAGAGAGAGAGAGAGAGAGAGAGAGAGAGAGAGAGAGAGAGAGAGAGAGAGAGAGAGAGGAAATGGAAAGATATTAAAAGAAATTAAGAAGAAAAGGAGAAAGGAAGGAAAGAAGGACCGAAGAAAAGAAAGAGAGAAAGAAGGAAAGAAAGAAAGAAAAATAGGAAGGAAAGTAGAAGGAAGAAAGAAATAAGAAAGAATAAAAAAAAGAAACAAATTGGGCAGGCAAAATCGAAATACTGTGAATGCAATAAATAGAAAAAGTTGACAACCATTTCCCGTTACTCTAGATATTAAACAAACTCGTTTTCTTCAATAAAGACTCATGCCGAGCTTAAAATGATAGGGCTTCAGATAACTCTTCAAGTACACTATTTATTAATTCTAAAGCTCAGCATGGCTTTCAGTAAGTAATATCTTCATACCAGTCTCATATCCTCGCATCCACATGTGGTTATGCATTCAAATGATAAGGCTCGTGCATCAGCTTCACGTCGTGTCTTTGGTTTTTGCGACCTTTACATTTAGTGATTGGTTTGTCTGTGAGTCTTTGAAATCATGTATCAACGAATCATTTAGTGATAATGATGAGCGTACATTTCGAACCACAAGCTAAATTAACAGTTCTGATTGGTTCAGGAGTCGATATGGGAGTAGTCGTGCCCTGACTTAGAGTTAGCCGTGCCCTGACTTTGATCAGTGATCAGCTCAAAGTTTGTTTTGAAATTCGCCTCTTGCGTGAGTTAGCCGTGCCCTGACTTTGATCGGCCTATAGTATTTTTTACAGCGTTCGATAAAATTTGAAGGGAAGCTGCTAGTACGCACATTTTTTAAAACAGACCATACATAAGTTTTTTTTACCTAAAGTTTTCCTAATCCTTAAATTTCACTTTAATTTTAATCTCTAATCCCATTAAAACCGGCACGACTATAATTTTTTTAAATGGCGCTTTTTATGGTTTCCCCAAATTACAAAGCATTATAACTGTAATCATTTTTACACTTATGACCGTTTTCTTTGAAGTCTGGTGTTTCGTTTGCCAGCTGGTATTTGGACAGCCGTCAACCAAAGAACTAAAACTACATTCTTTAAAGAAATTTTAGACTAAATATAAGATTTTAGACGACGTAGAGAGGTTTTAAATCTTTAGTTCATCCTAAATTTCCCTCAAAAATGTAATTTTTCTATATTTTAGTTCCTTGATTGATGGCCGTCGAAATGCTGGTTGGCAAACGAGACATCAGACTGGGATAAAACTTCAACGCAAGCGGTCGCACTTCAACGAAAGCAGTTATAACACTGTTATAAGTTTAACTATATTGAAATTTGAATTTCTCATTCTCATTTCATTTGCACACTGCGCCATCCAGTAATCAAGGATGCCCGTTATGGTTCATTATCTGAACATGGGTAATTATGTCTGATCATGATCATGATCCTGTACATATGATGACAAATATAATGTCAGCTAGGTGTCGATGGGTATGGCTAATGGCTTTCTTAATGAATTCTTATTCCATTATGATTTGAAGCCTACTCGTTGCTGGATCATTCGGTAATTAGACATTTTTTCGTGTTTGTTTGATTTATTCAGCTTTCCCTTTCGACATTTCTTTCTTTCTTTCTTTCTTTCAATTTGTTGTTTTCTGTCCGTCATTCTTTCCTTTCCTTTCCTTTCCTTTCCTTTCCTTTCCTTTCCTTTCCTTTCCTTTCCTTTCCTTTCCTTTCCTTTCCTTTCCTTTCTTTTCCTTTCTTTCTTTCTTTTTTTCTTTCTTTCTTTCTTGCTTGCGTTCTCATTTTCTTTCTTTCTTTCTCTTTCTCTTTCTCTTTCTCTTTCTCTTTCTCTTTCTCTTTCTCTTTCTCTTTCTCTTTCTCTTTCTCTTTCTCTTTCTCTTTCTCTTTCTCTTTCTCTTTCTCTTTCTCTTTCTCTTTCTCTTTCTCTTTCTTTCTTTCTTTTCTTCTTTCTTCTTCTTTCTTTCTTTCTTTCTTTCTTTCTTTCTTTCTTTCTTTCTTTCTTTCTTTCTTTCTTTCTTTCTTTCTTTCTTTCTTTCTTTCTTTCGACAGTGCTTGCTTGTGTTCTCATTCTCTTTCTTTATTTCCCCCTGCTTTTTCGTTATAGCATTTTTAATCAAAACTTGAACCCACATCCAATAACAAAGAAACACTTAGTGTCCATGTAGTTTTACAAGCTCCAATTCAAGATATCCAATTGTTAAGACATCAAGCAGGGTTTCAACACGGTTCTAATCACACTTGCAATTTGAGAAGTCGTTTAAACGAATTTCTGAATTCCCTGCTTCTGGCCGAGTATATTATAGGATTCAAAAACGAGCTGGAAAACATGAGAAGTATAAACCAAATCCCATATTTCTTGTGAAAAGAGCATCCTGTAGGTTCTTCTTGAACAAAAACGTGAACAAAGGACAGAACAAGATGTGGCGTGAAGGTTACAACAAAAACTCCAGCGATGAAAACGAACGTTACCGCTGCCTTCTCGAACTTCATGGCTCTGATTCGAATCGTAAGCTTCTCTTGGTGACTTGGACCTTTTGTTGAGCCTAGCATTCTACTCTGTTCTCGTGCAATGGCGACAATCTGGACGTAACAGAATACAATCACAGCCAACGGAACTACTGCTGTAATTGCAGAACTGAGGATGCCAAACAGTTTTAAGTCACGTCGATTGGAGAGAATAACTTGGGGAATTCCCATAGCAATGGAGAACACCCAAACACCCGAGATTACGATACCACATTTCTTGTCATTCATGATCAAGTGGTATCTGAGAGGCCTTTTTATGGCTATATATCTATCGATACTCACTGAACACAGGCTGATTGTCGAAGCCACAAGTGTCTGGCATGTTAAGAAGTCAGATATCTTGAAAAGAAAGAATGGAATCCTTGCCCTGGTCATGAACAGAGCCATGAATGTAGCGTAAAGTGGATTCATGATGGCGCCAACCAAGAAGTCGGCAAATCCAAGCGAACACAGGAAAAAATTGGAAACATTTCGCAGCCTCTGGGACTTGTAAACCGCCAACAAGACTAAAGAGTTTCCAATGATGGAAAGAAAGCTTGACAGCACGTTAAGAAAGATGAAGACGATGCTTGTGGCACGAGAAAACTGACAGCTCTTGACGACAAGACTTGACGTGGTATTGGTAGAGTTTGTTTCCATGCTGAAGATGCGACAAACTGGAAATTCAAGAGCAGCTGTTGCCTTTTATTAAGGGCATCATTAGAAACAGCATGACTTGGGGAACCTCTAATAAAGACCGTTAATGAACATACGACAAACCCCTGGGATTATTTCATCCAATATCAGTATGAGCTTGACTTAATTGTAATGAAAACCTCATTGTATCAAAACTCAATAACCGTTGTTACAGCAGGAAACTTTAGATTGATGACTTCCAAAAATGTTTAAACTGTGATTAAACTTCTTGTGAGGTCATTTGCTGTATCCCGTACAGGTGTGACGTAACAGTAAGCGCCCACGGTATGAGGACTAAGGTACAGCGGTAATGATAGAGCATGCGTGCATGCTAATGTCATTGGGCAAAAAGGTTTTAGCCTCTCAATTCTCGCTTAGAATTATGTGTGACGTTAACTGTTACATTCATCACAGGCTTGACATAGACTATACCAGTCATCAGCTCCAACGTCTTTCGGTAACTGCGCCCGGTAGTACGAAGGGTGGATAGCGCTATCCAATGAATAAATCTGGTTCCACCCGGTCCAGGTAACCCAGTGCACGCTGCTACCAGCGTCTTGTTAGCCTCTGGATTAAAACTCAAATCTTTGTGATTGATCGACTGACATTAAAAAAAAACTTCATGCAATTGTGACGTGCCACTCAACGTCCATGATCTAAGAAAATTGCGGTACAGCGGTAAAGATTGAGAACACTTGCATTGCGCACTATGTCAGTACTCGTGCTTTCAATAAGAAAAAGACAAAACCATGTTCCCCAGGTAATCTAATCTTAGTTTCGTGCCTCTTCACACCACTGTCTAACAGTCTGACTATATTGAATAAATCTTTTTTTCATCGTTTGCCATCTATAGGCGTTGTTGTTGCTGCTGTTCTTGCTGCAGTTGTGGTTCCAGTTGTTGTTGGTGCTGTTGTTGTTGCTGCTGTTGTTACTGTTGTTGTTGCTGATGTTGTTGTTGCTGTTGTTGTTGCTGTTGTTGTTGCTGCTGTTGTTGTTGCTGCTGTTGTTGTTGTCGGCAAGTATGACTTTTGCTGTGATCGGGCGAAGTAAATATACTACCAGTCATTCCAATAACACACGCGGAATACATTCGCTTAAAGGCAGTCATGAAATCCTTATTTCTCAGCCCGTATATGACAGGATTAGCAGACGAACTAAGATGCATTACGAATAATGACATCGTCCACAGACGAAACACAAACCGTTTTTCCTCACAATCCTCTTTGGAATACTCATACCAAACTGACATCACCAAATTCGGTGTGAATGCTAACATGAACACTACTGTTACGATGGCAAAAGTAGTTACTGCTTTTCTATTCTTTTTATTTTTTCGTTGTTCTGCATTGACAATCGTTGCCTCAGCGCAGCCAATTTTATTCATTTGCTGCCTTGAGATCTTAAGCATCTCCACGTAGCAGGCGATGATCACAAACAGGGAAATAAGCAATGTAACCATGGAGCAAGAAGCGGTGTACTCACTCCAGGAGGTCAAGTCGTCTATAAACACTCCTGGGATGGCAAACAAGACTGAACAACTCCAAACCAAGGCAATAATACGACCACAATTCCTCTCTGTCATATAAACTGTGTACTTCAAAGGCATCTTTACAGCTATATAGCGATCAACAGACACAGCACAAAGATTTAATGTTGTCGCAAACAAAACCTGCAGCCATAAAAAAAAGTCCAGTTTCAGAACGATCCCTTTGCTGTCAACATGAAGAGCCATTAGACTAGAATAGAGAGGAATATGAATAAGCCCGACTATCAAGTCTGCTACTGCTAGAGAACATAGAAAATAGTTCGAGATTCTCCGTAAGTTTTCATTCATGTAGACGGCAAACAAGACCATGGTGTTGCCGACAATGGCAAAAATACCCGAGCAAATGTTGACAAAAAGGAACGTGTTCGTAGCAACACCATTTTTTGGACCAACTGCGTAAGATAAGCTTGTATTACAAACAACTTGTGATGAAACGTTCATTTTGCAGTCACTTGCGCCACTGTGATTCCAGTAACTTTAAGACTTAATTTAATTTTAGTCCATCCATTCCGGCTCTCTTCATAGAGCTCCGAATTTCTAACACTTTGTCGAGAAACAAAAACCTATCCTATTTATTCACGGAAATCCTTTCATTCGCAAGATTTTCTAAAGAAACATCTGTAATTGTTCGTTATTCTTTTCTGCCGCCACTTGGCTGCGTTGACCAAAATATTCAATACAATCACCTGCAGCGTTAATTAAATTTCCTCAAACTCGAAGGGAAACCAGATTACCCTTTCAGAGAATTGAATAATTTGAATGTAAATGTAGTGATTAATAATTCGTTTCCATAGATATTGGTGTTTTCAATAAAAGCTGGTTAAGATAATTATCTGATACACTGCTGATTCATTTGTTGGCTGAATCTTTACAGTTTTCAATTAGTTTCCTCTATACAGTTTCAATTAACAAACAAGCGATTTCTGAAAGTTTTCATTTCCTAGCTCGAGTAAGCCAAACTGTTTGTCTATCATTATGCTGTTTGCTTTAGTTTCTATGTTCACCATGGTAACGTCATGAGACATTTTGATCAAAAGGGGTGCTTTCGTTTTCCTCTAGTAAGCCAAACTGTTTATCTATCATCATGCTATGTTTTAATAAGTTTTCATATTCACCATGGTGAGTGACGTTATGAGACGTTTTGATCATGCAACAAGAGTGTTTTCGTTTTCCTCTTGTAAGCCAAGCTGTTTATCTATGATCATGCTATGTTTGTTTAAGTTTCTATATTCACTTGATACCGATATTACACACCAAATCGGCCTCTAAATATATCTATGGTGACGTCATGAGACGTTTTGATCAACAAAAGTGTTTTCTTTTTCCTCGAGTAAGCCAAGCTGTTTGTCTTTCATCAAGCTATGTTTGTTTTAGTTTCTATATTCACTTGATACACGAAATCTGGCTCTATATAAAGGCATGGTGAAGGACAAATGCTAATATGTTTAGACAAAGAAAAATAATACTTTCTCACTCACTAATACATTATTTATTCTGTATATGGTTTACTCTGTTTTTCTGGAGAATTATTTTCCGTATAAGGGAATCATTGCTGAAATGACAGATGGGCCCAGTCCCTTTAGGTTAGACACCTGCCGAATCCAGGAAGGCCTGGGACTTCCTTTGAAGCCAATCAGTGCCCAGGAACCGCGGTAAGATGGAAGGACGGGAGTTTCAGCATAGATGCTTTTGAGAGCATCTTCCGCGTCAGTGATAAAAGAATTCCCGTTATCTTGGACCGCTATCAAGATGATGGTGTTCACAGGTAGGGCCTTTATAAAGGCGTCTAGCTTGGCCCCTGCTCCAAAGTCTCCATACGTGTCGAAGGACGCCTTCTGTAAAAATGTCCCCTCTTGATTTAAAGCAGCCACGTTGTGACCCCGTTTCTGGTTTATTCAAAATAAGAGTAAAAATAACCCAGATGTCGTTAGATTATATCGCTGACTTCACTGACGATAGCCCTGCTCTCGTATGACCTCTCGAAATTCAATTGAACATGGACTTCTTTGCTTTCCCTATTCTTCCATTTTTTCTTTCATTTTTATTCATTCGTTCATTTTGAACAAATTAATATATTCTTCATTCATTTGGTTTTTATCCTTTATTGATAATTCTTTCTTTCCTTCATTTCATTTCATTCTTTCATTTTTTTATTTTTCTTCCTATAATTTTTCTTTCTTTCGTTATGGTGATGAGTAAAATCATTACAAACCTGTAAACTGCCTTCGATACCATCAACTTCAATGGACGAGAACCCACACCGTGTTAGACTATCTTCACAGCCTTCCGATAGGATCCTGACGTGAATAGGCTCTGGAATAAAAAACGAAATTGTGCAACATCAAAGTTGAGTCCCAAACAAGTCTTTCTGTAGACCCCTTTGCAGCACTTCGGAATGCATCTCAATTGGAGGAAAAAGCAATAAGTTCCAATTTTCAGGAGATTGAAATTCTTTCGTTTTGTCCTCCAAATTGAGATGCTTTGACGTCACGTGCAAGGGGTCTAGATCTATTACAAACGATAAAATTCTTCATCATGTAGTTGACCCAAAATTTGATGAATAGGTACTGAACTTCATTTCAACAGATGACCCACTCAGTTCTCTCCGCCATTCCATTCCACAATTCCTAATGCGCATGCTCGACGAGGTGTTTCTCTATCTCGCCGCGCACACGCAGTAAGAATGACAGGGTTCTCGGCTTTAGAGTGCTCTGTGACATTCACGTCTGCCCGGTATACTCTCCCGCAAATTCTACCGACTTTCGGGCAAAGAAGTGACAGGAAGAGGTAAAATAACTACAATTTTGTTAAGAATAATACTTACCAGTGTCACATCCGTATATTTCGACTCTCATACATACGTTTACAGCAAAACCTATCGGAGTGAAGCGCAAGAAGCGCATTTCTACGGGGTCTTGGAAGGTGCGGCGAACATCAAGACGCCTGTCTGAATTGCCTTGAAAGGTCTTCAATAGAAAAAATATAGAATTTCGGTTTCAAAACGGGCCGACTCCTATGTAAAAGTCAACTCTAAAAAACATATTAGTCACAAGATACTAAAGACGTATCTAGAGTCTTAAGCGTTTTTGAATATTTACCCATAAATATGCGCAAATATGTTTAAGGACGACTGATTTTTGGGATTAGTTTATTTTGACAAAATGATCCACCAAGAGTCATATTTTCAGACATCAAGCTCTGAAACGTCATTTGGCATGGCATGGCAACACCGCTATAACATAAAGAATTACAAGCTAATCCTAACTGCAATGTTAGGATAGCTTCAATAGACCACTTGCATGCATGCACATGACGTTAAAGCAGCTCAATTTGGTAGACAAAACAAAAGAATTTCAATCTCCTGAGAATTGGAAACCTTTTGTCCTCCAAATTGAGCTGCATTCCGACGTGCTGCAAGGGTTCAATACTTGCATTTCAATCGCAATTAACAATCTTCTTACCCTATTTAGACCATTTTCTTTGTACGTCATAAAATTGAGGTTGTCTTTGCTGTACGAAAGCTGATAGGTCGTCACCCATGCGCGCTGATCGTAACTACCTTGTGTAGCCACGCCTGATACAACGTGGAGGTGGCCTAGGTCGACTTGTAACCACTGGTCAACATTACTGGCGGCGCACCAGGATACGGGATTCGTGTTGTAGTCGTTTGTTAGGCGACCAAATCTTGGAGCTGTGTTGGATGAGAGCTGTGATGAAGCAGTGAGGGCGGAGTCTGGGATGACCGAAGGATCTGACACACCTAGTGGTAAGCTACACTCTACAATAAAAAGCATGTAACTTATAAGTAGTTCCTAAATGTTACTAGTACTATTACTATTCATCATTTTCCATACATCGGTTCACTGGTCACGACCAGAATATCGAAAGTGCATGGGCTATTCTTCCCACTTTCCAAGTCACGTGCATATCTAACCTGGTAGCGCGACCCAAAAGATATTCACGGGATCGTAGGTTCCTTCATCGTTCAGCTCCTTGATGCAAACCCTGAAGCCCAGATGATTGATATCCTGTGGAGTGTGGAGTATTACGTGTTTAAACTAACTGATTGGGGTATTTAACGAGGTTTTGTTATAGTTATAAAATCACAAAACAGGAGGAGTTAGGATAGAGAACTCTTTGGATCGATTACTGCACAGGATTGAAAATGATGATTGGTCAGCTAGAAAAAGGATGAAGGGGCGAATGGCGAATGGCTATCGGTGATTGCACGACCGAGAGGAACTGTGGGACAATAAGCACTTCTTCGTATAGACTATTTTCAAGGTGCGCGAGCGCTTTCAAAAATATCGCAGGCGCGTACATGATCTCGAGGCATTTTTCGGGCAGAGTCAATAGCGCGCGTGATCTTGCCCGAAAATGCCTCTTTTTCATGTCTGCGCTTGCGATATTTTAGAAAGCGCTCGCGCATCTCGAAAATGATCTATTCACACCTAAACAATGCCTGCACCATACCATTCAGCAAAGACCTTATATAGCGAGTAGTATGGCTCGTTCATCTTGTGAATTTTCTATTTACATCACCAGTTACCAATCATGCACCAATCGCCAATAGCCGTTCGCCCCATTTTTGAAATAGCTGCCAGGTGTTTATTTAGTACAGAGAACGGTCAGTTTCATACCTCTATCCATGATGCAATGCTGTTGTGTTTGGGTGACATGGCTCCAGCTACTGTGGAATTGTGTGTAGCACTCATCAACACAGTTGGGACATTACGGTATGTAGTTCGGAACTCCACTGACTGATAAAAGAAATATTAATTCATTTGTCATCATTGATTCAAATCAGTGCTTTCATCTTTTCCTGGATAAGGAGCATTTATCAATGCCAAAGTAGGTGGTCAAAAATTCAACAAATTAAAGAAAGTATAATTTGAGTGTTTTAAAATTAGAAAAAATGTTTCCAACTGAATAAGAGGGTTTTCTCAGCAGCCTGCATGTTGTGGAACGATTTATCTTTTGGGGAATGAGATCTCGTCATGCAAAAACACTGTACCATTCTTAAATTGTCTGCATGCCATGAAAGCTCTCTCTTGATCATTTGGAAGTCTTCATGTTATTTGACTTAAAAAAGATCGTTTCTTGATCAACAAAGATGCTTCCAAGTTAAAGTTTCTTCCTTACCTTGCAGTAAGCATGTTGATTAGAATCAAGAGGCAGCTGGCTGTTATCAAAATACAAAGACCTTCGTTCAGAGAAAAGATTCCTTGGCAAGTCTTCAAATGCCATCCAGTTCTGAAAAACAAAAAACCATTGTAAGTGTCTTTATGCAGTTTTATTCCTATGCACCTTAGCATGGTTGTTGGTAATGTTACAGGGGCCGATCCAGGGAGGTGTCCATTGTTACACCAGATACCCCCAAATAAATGTAAGTACAAATCAGATTAAGATTATTGATAACATTGCTATATCGTCACTTGTTTCATTTCGATCGGACACCCCACTTGCAAATTTCTGGATCCGACCCTTGAGTTGTGTAGAATGTTTAGATCAGTGGAGAATACCATAAATGTGAGTGAACATGAGATCAAATGCCTACCACATTGATATCTTTATGTATGCCATCAAAGTCCTGCAACTCTCTCATGCAGACTTTAAACGTATTGGATGTGACATCCTCTGTCCATACGGTTGCTGCATCGTGTTTGAGTCCAATACCAGTGTGTTCAGCCGTCAACAGCACAGAAGGTGACGAGAAGAACTTGTCCTAAAAACACATGCCTTACATTAAAATTTATAATGAGCATATTACCATGCACTGTTTTTATTGCTATGCACTGACTGAGACAACAGTCGTGACAGGATAATCGAGCAATAGACTACCATCAATCAAACAAATTGTCCGGTATCCTTTACATACTCTGATTGACGGGTGTATTGCCCTGTTTCCATGTTCCGACGGTTGTCTCGATCAGCGCGTACCAATGAAAACATGGTTAAAGGCGGTAACTTTTCCATCCATACTCACCGATGGCAAACTGAGTGCCTTGCAAGTTGTTCCTTCCCACCAATCAGACATCACTTCTTCCCCTACCACCCCTCCCTTGGGTGATCCTTGGAATGCGATCCAGTCAATGTACGTCTTGCCAAAGTTAGTGGGGACAGTTCCTTCATACTCATTCCTACCAGCCTTCAGTGCGCATGCAGTGAATTTTGAGTGACTGATTTTCTCGACCCAGTTGGTGATGGCATCGTGTACGACACTCGTGTCCTCGGTGTCATGGTTTACTGTTGTAAGGACGTGGACTGGAATACTGGAGTACCATAAGCTGTCAATGTAGGTGACTTCCACGCATTGGACGTCGATAACATCTAGTAGGAGCTGAGCGCGACCACGCTGTAGAATGAATGCTGAAAGAAAGAAGCGAAATGAGAATAATGAGAAGGGAGGGAGGGTTTGAAATTTGAGAGAAATGGTTAAAGGAGGGATGTAAACGAAAAATGCATGGAAGAAAAGATGAGAAATCAATCAAAATCAGAAAAATAAGAACAGCCAAGTTGAGAAGAAAAGAGTAAATAAGGAAAGGAAAGGAAAGGGAGGATAGAAGCAGGAAAGAAGGATGGCTGCCGGCTGGCTGGCTGAAAAAAGGTGTGACGAAAGGAAGGAAAATATAAGGATGCAAGATGCAAGCAAGCAAGTAAGCAAACAAGCAAGAAAGCACGAAGGAAGCATGAAGGAAGCATAGAAGGAAGCATGAAAGCAAGGAAGGAGGCAAAGGAAGCATTATATAGCGAAGCGCACAGATGACGTCAGTATTCAGGTATGTCTGAGTTTATAATTCATTCTAAGCATTCTTGCATTCAAAAAAAAGGAAAATTACTCATTTACGAATCCCTCGGGATCCAGGTTTCTTTTGTCTAAGTTTTGGCCTATTAATAGTAACTGTGCGTTTCGCTATTAAGGAAGGAAGGAAGGAATTAGCTACGTTATAAACCCAACTTACGTCTACAGCTGCCAGAGTGCGCAATGGGTATATTCTGTTTGTTTTCACACATGGATCTTTTATAGAGGCACTCATTGTCGTAGGTTATGCCTGCTGAACTACATAGCATGTTCTCATAAGTAGGGCATGGGTAGTCGCACACACATCGAGCATCAGTTGGACCGAAGGCCCTGCACTGTCCATAGAAACTGCAAACTACTTCTAGGCACGGATCCAGATCTATGAAAATGGTTGGAAAACTTACGGGCCAGTTTGTTGTAGAAAATAAAAATGAAAACCAAAAGCAATTTTTATGCTACCTCTATATATAATATAAACCCCTTAAATGAAGGTGAATGTTGAAGTGCCATTACACAGAGCAATTTTTTCAGCAACTTCTCAACAAGCTGCATCGAGCATTGCGGCGTCTGTAACCTACAGTGCAATTTGAAAAATGTTGCGAAACAAGTTGCATCAATCGTTGCGAAAAGTAGAATTCATTTCTACTTTTGCAAAGATTGCATCTCCGTTGCACCATGTAAGTCCTTTTGCAACTTGTGTTGCAAAAACCGTGTAATTACGCTTTTAGCAATGCTATGTCGTATTTTTTCATTAAGTTGTTTTTCGCGAGATTGTAGTTCTATCATGCATCTTACCTCCCAATGCAAGAAACTGAATATCGAGGGGAGTGTGCTTGCCTCGCAGTTTTTGACCATCTTTCATGCAAACTTCGAAGCCGTTAACATCCAAATTCTATAAAACAAAGCCAAGGTTACCACAGCTATTAGTCACTTCCAGGTGCTTGGTATTTTTTGTGACTTCTTTAAGTTCTCTCGACGGCAAGGATTTTGCTATAACGCATTATCAAGTTGATATAATTTGAGAATTCAATATGAAATTCATAAACCTCTTTAACTGGACCACTCTTTACAGACTTTAGAGCAACCGGCAACCGCAGCAGAGTCTCATAGTCCCGGAATTTTAAGCCGCTCCACTTCTCAATTTCTGGATTTCCTAACCAACCACTTTCCAAATTAGCATTTCATGTTTATACAAGAATTGAGAGTCTATTTATATCTACCTCGATCCAGTTTGATAAGGTATTAGTAGCCGGCGAGATTGAGCGTGGATTACCGGGTTCAAAAGTATGAGAAGCGGAGGTAATGATGACAGGGGGCTCGTAAAACTTGTAATCAAAGGTGGAATTCTGAAAGCAAAAATAGAAAAAAATGAGAGGTATAGAGGTTAGCAGGGTAGCCCACAGCGCGCTTTTCAATTAACCTACCGACACACGGTGCAACAGTGCGCAATCGATCATTCTTGCCATGTCACACGGCGCAATGTGTTTGCAAGCAATGTTGTTGAAGTATAAGACGGTCCTACTTCAGCAACATTGCCTGCAATATTACGCGCAATGTTGCACCGTGCGTCCGCGCCTTTAGTCACTTTTTACATCCTTATATACGCTTCTCTAAATGTTGTTTTGCTTTCTTGTCTCAAGTGGTCCTTGATTTGCAAAGGTAAAATTAATAGCCCGTGGCTAACAAACTCTCGTTCCTTGATCGAATGGGAATTATAGAAGTTGATTTTAGGTCTTTTAGCGGAGCGAGGAAAATCGGAGAACCCCGGAGAAAAAGCCCTGAAGCACGGAAAAGATCCAACAAGAAACCAACATGGCATGCAGTGAGTGGCGGCGCAACTCTTTTGTCTTGCATTAATAAATTACATATAGTATAAAATCGAGAAGACCCACCATGCAAAAACTGTATTTCCTTTTCTTGGGTGGAACGCCTTCGTTTAACATCTTCATCATCTTTTTTTCTTTTGCCTTCCAGTTTCCTGGCTTTACAAGCATCGCCATCCAGTCCTTAAATTCAAAAAAATAAAATACATCAGGTAATCAAATCATTCGATATATATAGAACCTGAAGTCTCGTTCATTGTGTTTCACGATAACTGAAGGTGGGTTCGTGGATTCATTTTGTGAAATATAGAAGGGAAAATAAAAGACAACGAGAGAGAGAGAGACATATACACATGCAGACAGAAATATAGGCAGGCAGGTAGGCAAGCCGGCAGACAGGCAAACCAACAGACAGGCAAGCCAACAGACAGGCAAGCCAACAGACAGGCAAGCAGACTTGTAGACAGGCATACAGACAGCGCAATGATATAATGTGGCAACATCTGCCTACAATTTTGATTCAACTAACCACTTCAATAGCTGTGTGTTCACCATTAAAATTTTTCAATTCTCGGAGACAAACTTTGAATGACTTAGGGCGAACGTCTTCTACCCATATCGTAGCAGCATCTGTGACAGCCTCTTTCTTTCCGCTATGTACCATAGTGGCATATACATCTGGTTTCCCGCCAAAATTCTGTGTTCAAAATATAAAACAAATTGATTTTCAAAATATAGAAACGACGTCAAAAGGTATATCATGATCAACAAGAGTGATTGTGATAAATAGGATGGCATCGATAGATGAGGAGAAGAAAGAGGAGGAGCAGGGGAAGCAGGACGAGAGGGAGGAGAAAAAAGAGGAGGAGGAGGAGGAGGAGGAGGAGGAGGAGGAGGAGGAGGAGAACGAGGAGAGAAGGTAACTTTCCTACCGAAGAAAAAAAGATTTCCTCGCAAGTACTTCCTGTCGCAAAGCCACGTAACATATGACGCCCAGTCTGTGATCCTTGTGGAGTCTGTTCGTACGCCATCCAATTGACAACCAACGTCTTCATATCTCGGTAAGCACCGGCAGTTACTGCGCATGCCTTGAATCCTATTGGTGTTACATCCTCGACCCAGCTCACCGCGGCTTCATAGGTGTTCCCATTTGGATCCTTGTTGAACAGAGTAGTGTGAATATGAACATCTGATGACTGGAATGGTGACTTGAAGGATACGTTACCACAGGAAAAATAGGTTTCACCAGCAGGGAAATGGTTCATACCAAACTGAAGGTCTTGACCTGGTAAGAATTAAATTGAATAAGTGCGCGCAGCGATAGATTTGAAGTTGACGAAGTTGACTTGATTTTCAATGATAAAATAACTAGCTTGCTTTCTGATTGGTTGGTGTAACAATACATGCTTTATGGCAGTGCACAGCATGCGTGCGGCCTTTGCATCCAAGATAACGCCTTCTTTAATTTATATATTAAAAAAGAAATTTAAAAAATGCTTGCTGTGCTGTCAGTATGCAGTTATAAAACACTTGAGGATTGGAAGAACACTTGAGAAGTATTCCTTGAGAAGTATTGTGATGCGCCCAAGTGGCTTGCACGTCTTTTAGAGCTCTCTACATTTTTAAAAAAATACATCTCCATACCGTAAACTTTTACTGTATCTACATTACCGAACATCGCATAACCATCATCGTAACCACAAGCTATGAAATTAGGGCATGTAAACACTGTCTTGCCGCTGTTATTTTCAACTTTTCGTCAAACAACACTACAACAATGGCCGACTCGTTTCTACTCGCCAACATATTTGAAAGAAGTCAACAAGTTCATGCTTCAAATCAGGACTTTTCCAAAACTTTCTGCAAACACCCTTTCGTCGATAAAAGGCCTTGGAATAGCCAAACACCGTCGTGGCTGCAGAAGTGGAAAACAAGTAAAATCTAAGCATGGTCGCTGCAATTTGCATATTCCTACTCGTATCCAGAATAATTATACAGCTAGTCATGGTCGAGTAACCAGGACTATAAACAACCTGACTAAAATCAACCTTGCCTCTCGGAAGAAGGATAATGCTAATCTTCAATTTGTGCCTTCTATCGGTCTGTCTAATGTTATGAGTCTAGCCCCTAAAATAGACGAAGTAAAGATCTTTCTGGCAAAACAAAACCTAGACTTACTGTGTATAACGGAAACCTGGCTTAAAGATTCTATTACTGACTCTGTAATAGATATAAACAACTACGACGTCTTTCGGAAAGACAGGACCTCCTCCCAACACGGTGGCGTCTGTGCCTACATCAAAGACTCGATCAAATCTACTCGACTACAAGAATTAGAAGACCCCAACGGTTGTGAAGCCTTATGGATCAAACTATCACCAACACGCTTACCGCGGGGATACAGTTGTCTGATTGTTGGAGTAATTTACCATCCACCTTCTGCTAATGACGAGCTACTAATGGATTATCTTTTAAACACTCTATCAAACATCGAATGTGAATTTCCAAATGCTGGCCTATTAATAACTGGCGACTTTAATAGAGCAGATACGAAGCAATTGAAAGATCAATTTCGCCTATCACAAACAGTTAACTTTCCAACAAGAGGAGAACGCACCTTAGACCTCATCTTAACCAACCTTGGTAGATTCTACGTCACTCCTCAAAGATTTTCACCTTTTGGTCTGTCTGATCATTGCACAGTACTGATGTGTCCCAAGCAACGTGATAAAGACCATCCTTCTAGTAAATGCGTATCAGTAAGGGACAAAAAACCTAGTTCCAAACAAGCACTCGGCCGATACCTCAGCGAGTCGAATTGGTCTTCTCTAACTGAATCCTCAAACACACAAGATAAGTATTCTTATTTCAATACTATTGTCCAAATCGGCCTCGACACCATCTGCCCCACCAAAAAGATCAGAATACACCGAAACGACCCACCATGGATTACTACCAAATTTAAATCTCTGATTACACTTCGTCAAAAGGCGTTCACAAGTAACAACGAAACTATGTTCAAATTTTATAGGAACAAAGTGAATAGAGAACGCAAACAGTGTAAAGCTAAATACTACCAAGCTAAAGTCAACCACTTAAGCCAAACTGACTCAAAAAAATGGTGGTCAGAATGCCGCCGACTCTGTGGTATGGTGAAATCAGCATCTGATCTAGCTCCAAAACTTTTAGCTGGCAGTACACCAACCAAAGAAAACATGTTATCACTTGCCAACAACATCAATGATGGTTTTCTAGAACCCCAACAAGATTTTGATCCACTATCTCCTGACTTCTGTGTAGATACTAATGAGGCTTCCGTTCCATTCGTTACTGTCGATACAGTGGAGAAGTGCCTCAGCTCTGTCAGTATTAGTAAAGCTGGAGGTCCCGATGATATACCCAACTGGATACTTAAAGAATTTTCCTATGAACTTGCTATACCTGTCTGCCACATTATCAATTCCTCGCTAACTGAAGGGACCCTACCTACCATTTGGAAACACGCTAATGTCACTCCTATCCCAAAAACTGCTAAAATCAACGATGTTAAAACCGACCTCAGACCTATCTCCCTTACACCAACGCTCTCTAAAGTTGCTGAACACCTAATCGTACAATACCATATAAAACCCGCAGTACTCCGTCGCCTTGGCACAGATCAGTTTGGTTGCATTCCTAAATCGTCAACAACTCATGCTCTAATTAACTTAATACACAGCTGGACAAGTGTGACTGATGGCAAAAGCAATGACGTACGTGCTTTTATAATGGACTTTAAGAAAGCCTTCGACCTGATAGACCACAATTTACTGATGGCAAAGCTGTGTAGTTATGACATTAACCCCTATATCATTAACTGGATCGCAAACTTCATCTCAAACAGATTTCAAAGGATCAAACTCGCAAACGACTGTCTGTCGCAATGGAAAACAGTCAAGGCTGGTGTCCCCCAAGGTACCAAACTTGGACCTTGGCTATTCATAGTGATGATTGATGACCTAAACATACCATCCGCTGAGGACGTCATTAAATATGTAGACGACACAACCTTTTACGAGATCGTTAGCAGGAAGTCACCAAGCATTGCCCAAACATCCATTAACGAAATCTGCACTTGGTCCACAGAAAACAAATTCCTACTACATCCAAAAAAAAGCAAAGAGCTAAGAATATCATTCGCACGAACACAGACAACAAGAAATAACGTAACAATCAATGGAAACGAAATAAAACCCGTAACGTCTGTTAAGATCCTGGGTGTTACTCTACAAAACGACCTAAAATGGAACTCACACATCACTGAAATTATAAGTAAGGCCGCTAAAAGGCTTTATTTCATTACACAGTTAAAAAGAGCAAGTGTCGGCACTGGAGAATTGTTAAAATTTTACACAGCATGTGTCCGTTCAGTGTTGTTATACGCATGCCAAGTCTTCCACTACAGCCTGCCCGATTACTTGAGTAACTCCTTGGAAAGAATACAGAAAAGAGCGCTGAGGATAATCTACGGTTATGACCTGCACTACAGTGAAGCCTTAAGTCTTTCAGGACTAGAAACTCTTTATGAATGCAGACAAAGGAACTGTACTAACTTCTTTCAGAAAATAGTATCTAACAAGGACGATAAACTACACCACCTGCTACCTTTCATATCAAAAAAACCTAACATCTCGCTGCGGAAGCAGAGACTTTTTGAAGTCCCAATAAGCAAAACAAATAGACATAAAAATAGCTTCATCATAGCAGGGGCTTTAAACCACGACAATATAAATTAAATAATTAAATTATACAGTTTTTACAGTTTTATACAAATTATATCACCAGTCTTATACGAATTATATCACCAGTTTTATACGAATCATATCACCAGTTTTATACGAATTATATCACCAGTTTTATACGAATTATATCACCAGGTTTATACGAATTATATCACCAGGTTTATACGAATTATATCACCAGGTTTATACGAATTCTATTATATTATCATATTATCTTATTATCTAATGTTATATTTACGCAATTCAGCAGTTAAGCTGCAATGTAATTTATTTTAATAAATCATCTATCTATCTATCTATTGTGCTTCTCCTTCTCCTTGACGTATACGCGCAAGTTCTGCCAATCAATAGGGGTGTCGACCTAAAAAAGTCAGTCTCGCAGAATTTCAGTCAAATTTAAGTCTTGAAGTCTGGTTTATTTTGACAAGAGTCTCGAATTTTGAAAAACAAAAAAATCGATGACTAAGCGTCTTGATCGGGCTTGCAAAGTTTCGCGTGCTTGATAACTGCACAAATCAGGCGTGCGCGTTTTCTAATTCTTCGTTTTTAGAATCCACTCTACATCGCTATTTGGCTTGGACAGTGACCCTACGAAGTGTCGGGTCAAGTACGGTTGTCAATTTGACCAAGAAAGTAGTAGACCTTTACACCCGTTTTCATGATTACGCTATCCAGACGATTGCTATAATGAGCTATAATGAGGGTATGAGCTAGTAAATATTTGATCGACGGCAGCCCAAAACCCAGACGTCTTGGGCTTTGGTCGCGTAATCATGAAAATGGTGTCAATCAATAAATTGTTGGTCTTCGTAACATTACTAGTAAACAGTCGACGCGACACTGACTTAACATATAAACATCATATACACCTTCCCACTGTTCAGCCAGGCCCTGAATTATAAATGAGACGGTAATTTATAACTATAACAAATTAATAAATTGATAAATAAACAAACCTCGAGAAGGTGCAAGAAATATCAAGAATAGAAGCAGAAAGCAGCTCACGACTTGAAACAGCATTTCCATTGAGATTTTCAACTTCCAAGCTACCTGAAATTTCCAAGACACGTTATTTGTTTTATTGTTTTGCGTATGAATCCAAAGGAAACTTCTTAGCACGCCATCTTGCATGCGACTTCGAGTCATAGTCAGATTTCAAAACATTCTAGCTCTCTTTTGCACTCATTCGCTGATACAAGAGTTTGTCAAGAGTAGTCTTTAAAAGTATTTAACTAATTCAACAACCATAATAGAAGTAAATAATGATAAGATAAGCTTACCTTTCAGTAGAAACTAGACGTCTACTCCTGTCGAAACTAATCCTCAAATGAGCGAGGTGACGGTTAAGTTTCACCTTCAAGAAAAATCATTGTTTGTACAAACAAATGGTGAACGTTGGTGAGTTGAACTGCACTGTCCATAGTGTAAATTATAACACCTTTCTCTATACCAGCCGGACAATAATATCAAGTACAACAGGCAAAGTTTTGGTTCTGATTTGTGATGAACGATGGAGCCTATGCACGCGTGAATTCCAAAGCCACTGGTGCACGTTGGTATTTTAGTACCGGCATCGACGCGCGTGCTGCAGAATTGGAAGGAAGGAAAATAGAAAGAAGGAAGAAAAAATGGAGTGAAAGAAAGAAATAGAGTAATGAACATACGAAAAATAAAGAAAATTGTAAGGAAGGAAGAAAAACAAAAGATAGATAATAAAGAAAAAAGGAAGAAAGAAGAAAAAGAAGAACTGGAATATGATGATGGGAGGAAACTGGAAGAAAGACAGAAAGAAACAAAAAAGAAAGGAAAAAGGGAGGGGGAAAAGAAAGAAAGAAAGAAAGAAAGAAAGAAAGAAAGAAAGAAAGAAAGAAAGAAAGAAAGAACTGAAGAATAAAGAATAACAAAGAGTAGTTCCCAGTCCCCTTCATCATCTGGTCAGTGTTTAGAACATCGCGGGCTCAACCCAGGTCTCTATTTCCTTCTGGTGGTTTTTACAACTTTAGTTTTTTAGATTCCTTCGCTTTAAATCCCACAAAACAAGACGCCAAGATGATAAAATAACAGCAAATACTACTATTAACCCTTCAATGTTCTGTTGGGGAAAGAACAATGATGACCAGCTAGGTCTGGTGGAAACAGAAGAGGAATTCGTGACTCAACCAAGACTTGTTGACGAGACATCGTTTCCTCTGGAAAACATAAAATATTTGTCGTGTGGATGGAGGCATACTGCTTTTTTAACCAAAGACAATACAGTGTACACATGTGGGAATAACGAGTATGGACAGCTGGGGTACGAGAAGGAGGGTCGTAAACCTGGTGAGTGAAGAGAAATCGTTGTAAAACTTTGTAAATCTCCGAGCAAAACATAAGCTTACTCTGAAATCGATCTACTGTAAACTTTTCTTTGTTGATGTTTTTATCGTTATTTAAGGAATTCAGCATATCTAAAAGATCCCTAAAAATATATCGAAAATTCTTGATTTGAAATCAAGATACGATAATTTTTTATATTAATGTCTACAGATATGAGAGAAAAGTTTGAATATGAAAATCAAATATTACTTATGTTCACAACATTGTCAAGCTCACGTAAATAGAAGGAAATTCAGTATTTAATGAACAGAAATTTATGCAAGTGCAATTATAAATTATTAGAACACTCAAAGTTATTTGGAGATGAAAAATCATAAAATTATAAATTATATGCTGGTATACAAATGCCTAAATAATCTAGCCCCAGCATACCTATTAAATGAATTCCAGTTTTATAGTCAATACTATCATTACAATATTAGAAACAAAGATCTGCTCCGTTTACCGTTAGCAAGAACTGCTAAGTACCAATCTTTGTTTCACTACAACAGGGCAAAAATATGGAATTCCCTACCTGCCAATATCCGTAATATCTCAGCTTTGTTGCCTTTTAAGCAGGCACTTTTAAAAGTCCTTTTTTCATAACTAAACACAGTTCTTATATTTTCATTTGTATATATTCATCTATATACATTTATCATAATTAATAGTTATAGCTATATCTTTATGTATGCAAACGTAACAGGATGTATGTTTTGTGCAGAGCCCCATTTAAACCAGCTATGCTGAACTGGGTATCTCTGCTTCAATATTGTTCATAAATAAATAAATAAATAAATAGAATAAATTCATGCACTTATGTAATATAGACCATTGCATGGTTGTTGTCGCTCAACCTCAGCCTTGTTAGTGTGTAATATATTCTTTAGAAGAAATTACACTCTATCGAGGCTGAGGTTGAGCGATGACAACCTTGAAATGGTCTATCATATATAAGGAATGAAATTCATTAATTAAATTCTCTCAATATCCAGATTGGGCTCTGCATCTCTAGGGAGTATGGAAAGAGTTTAATGCTATAATAATAACAACAATGATGATGATGATAATAATGATAAGATCAACAAATGATGATAGTAAAACAACAATACAATAAAAAATAAAAATGATATCTTGATTTTAATTGGGCCGCAAGAGTGGCATAGTCATGCACTCCCCTAGAGCTTGACTCTGTGATCTCCCAGGTTATATGTTTACATAGCAAAACCAAAGATTTATAATATGCAGCAATTCCAAGCTTACTGTAACTTGAAACTATTATTCATGGTCACTGGAAAGAACTGTAAAAAAGGAGTATTTATTTTACCATATTATTTCACCATTCACTGTTGTGTTTCAGAACAAGTGACGACTTTAGACACCCATACCATCACCCAAGTATCATGTGGTAAGAACCACACACTGGCTGTAACTGATCAAGGACTAGTCTTCAGCTGGGGCGACCACTCTTCTGGACAAATGGGACTTGGAGATGTTCAAAAAAAGAATATAGTATGGCCTAGGTTGGTCTTAGATTTAACATATTATATAACTACAGTGTATAGTCGGACCATAGTGGTTTCATGGCAACCATATCATAGGACATACCTTTACATTGTATATAGATTATATTATATATCACATGAATTATATTTTCCATTGTAAAAATTTGTCATAAGTCTTACATTCTGATTGGTTGGGAGTGCATGCTTTATGAGAGCAAACAGCATTAACGCATGCAGCTTTCAATATTGTGTCATTTGTATCCAAAATAATAGTTGTTGTAATATATCTTTCCCGAATTCACTTGACTGACCACATCACACAACAATAGTATATACTCAAGACTGGAGTAGACAAATGCAGCAAATGTATAGAATGGTTTGAAAACTCCAGCCTGGACTTGATTCTTTTGTTCTGCAACCAGTCAAGCAAAGTCAGGAAAGATCTATTTGTATTTTATAAAAAGCATGTTTGTTTTATTATAGGATGATTAAACACCTGGCAAGGATGACAATAGTACAAATAGCTTGTGGAGCAAACCATTGCATGGCCTTGTCTAAAGGTATGACGGTCAATATAATATTTCATTCATTATCATCACCAACATTGTTCATTAACACCATCATTACAACAGTATATTTCTAAAAGTGTTCATAAGCACTCATCTGTTGTCTTCAAGATCCACACCTCAATAATTATGATTATCATAAATTGTGATCATCCTAAAGGTGTGGACGCACAATGCATTTTTCATGCAATACTTCATGTAACATGGCAAAAATAAGAGATCACATCATGTGGCTTTAGAAATTGCTTGTGATGTTGCCTGTGATGTTCCAAAAAGTCTTAATTGGGTTTTACTTTGCACTTGATGAATCTCAGCATGTGAAGATCCGTCTGAGCACATTGCATGGGCTGTATGTTTCATTGTTACACTGAGACAAGTTCATTCTGTTAATATCATATTTGGAAAAAGACATTGATATATTTTATGATAATATCTATGCTCTGATATATTTTAAGGAGGTCATCTGTTTTCTTGGGGTGAGAATTCCTCTGGTCAGTTAGGAATTGGTTCAACTGCAAACCAGCCTGTTCCAGTCCCAGTGTCATCTCTTATGGGTGTTCCATTTGGTCTAATTTGTGCTGGTGAAGCTCACAGTTTTGCTTTGTCTACTTCTGGAGCTCTGTTTGGTTGGGGGAACAATGAGTAAGTATGACATATCTTTATTTTAACCATGCATGCATGACAAGTAGGACTGAAAGAAGATGGTTCAATGCCACTCTTGCTTGGAAAGATTCCCATATAATTTGCATACCTCTTTTTACTTTCAGATATGGACAACTTGGTGTTCATGACAATAAAGGTATGAAAAGACATGACAAAATGCATAATACCTATTCATATGAAATATGAAATACAGCTGTCTTGGGGATCAAGGTTGGAGTAGAAGTGCACTCGCCTCTCACCTCTCACAGGAGTCTTGGGTTCAATTCTTGGACTCTTCCTTGATTCGAAGATTTTTCTTCTGGGCTCTCCAATTTTCCAGACCCTCTGCAAGACCTAACAAGCTAAATTCCAATTTGATTTGTGAGCTCTTTTGTACTAATCCATACATAATCTATCTTTAAATTCAACTGATGCAGTTTGTTGATTAAATGGACATTTCTTTTTTATTTCCATAGTCCGTAATATGCCAACATTATTAAGATCTCTTCGGTCTCAGCAAATACGATATGTTGCATGTGGAGAGAACCACACAGCAGCATTGACACAGGTAACAACAGTTTTAAAAGTATTTGGTACTTGACCAGACAAATACGATTTAGAACAGACATGTTGACGGGTCATATTTAAAGAAAAAATAAAATAATATATCATTCATTGGACATCTTGACTGGTGTTATGACTGGCCATTATTTTGAGCACTGACTTCATTAGAATCAAAGCAAATATTCTACACAAAATTGAGGCTTACTAGTAAACCCTGATGAATAAATAAATACACCCAAAACTGGATTTTTGTGATACACATGACTGTGTAGATCTCGTAGACATACAGAGTATGCTATGATAATCATTAAATCATCTAGATGATATTTTGCTATTAATAAAGAAATTATTTTTTGATTTTCCAAGGATGGTGGAGTATTTACCTTTGGGTGTGGCAGCTCAGGTCAACTGGGGCATGACTCAGAATCAGACGAAAACACACCCAAAAAGGTACCTTTCCTCTTCTTTTCTTTTCTCTTCTCATCTCATTTTATTTCAACCTAGATATGTATCCAATCTTATTTATTCTCTGTTACACTTTTTGTTTTATCAGGTTTTTGATTTAATGGGAAGTGCAGTCACCCAAATTGCTTGTGGCAGGTATGACTCATGATGTTTATGTTCAGGTTATGCAAGTATGGTTTTCACATACACCAATACACTTATAATAGATTAATAATTATTGCTTCAATATCCTTGAAAATTATGAATTTATTAACCAGCTTTCGGGCTAAGTGCCCATCATCAGGGTACAATATTTGTGACATTCAACAGTATACATGTACAAATAATCAAAGTAAAAATTATTTTTTATTTATTTATTTTCTATTTTTTCACTAGGTCCCATACTTTAGCGTTTGTCCCATCATCCAATAAGATCTATGCATTTGGCAAAGGAGATAGTGGACAGCTTGGCTTTGGCATGACATCTAACAGTAAGAGCTATGTACAAGTCAAGGGTCCTTGGTCTGCACAGTCTGGCAGCCCAGAAACTGGCTATAGAGTATTAAAAATGATGGCTGGTGGTGATCACTGCTTTGTTATTGCTGATAAAAACACTGTGAGTAAACGATGAAATATATGTTGATACTAAAAAACATGAAAGAAAGAAAGAAAGACATGCTATTAGGTTTTTCTTTTTCCATAGAGGCTTTGCACCATCACGTGATGGCAGCCATGACAGGAGGCATAACAATAGAGTCTTTTCCCCCTGGGAAACTAAATTCTTTCTCATGTAAATCAGATTAGATCAGATTCAATTGTTCCTGCCTCCTGTCATGGCTATCATCACGTGATGGTGCAAAGCCTCTATTCCTCATTCAGTAGTTTTTCTAAGTCCATAAAAAATATTTAAATATTAAAATATTCAATTTTTGTACAGAGAGTGTGTAGAAGGCTACATCACAGAAGCGCTCTAATTTGGGGGGGGGGGGGGGGAGGTGGGGGAGAATATGGTTGTAATAATTTTTGCCTTTTTATTTTATTTATTTTTTGTCAAAAGTGCAGAATGTGTTTGTTCAAAAAACATAATTTAAACCAACAATGATACTGCAAATTTGGAGCTATTTTTAAACTTTTTGTCGTTTTACAAACCTAGCTGGTTTTCACTATTAATTTGATTAAAAAAAGTCGTTTGTTTTAAGGATGAGGTTGATGGTCCAGCTGATTTGCGAGAGGGTTTACCTGTTCAGCCTTTATTAACACTGTCTGAATCATTCACATGCGATCTTGTCAAAGAAGCTTCAATGGTATCCGACCCAAGAGATACCTTTGAGTAAGTAGATAAAAGACATTGTAGCTGTTGAAAATCAAGCCTATAACGTAAGTGTAATGGTAGTGCACTCTTTTCTAATATCTGGGATTTCGGGTTTAGTCCTATAATGGGTCTCTCTTTTATCCGAAGGTCTTTTTCTCCAGTGGGTTCTCCTCTTTTCTCCTCTTGCAAGAGCACACGAACGTATTCCCAATTCGACCTCTGACTTAGCTGTGCCTTGACTTACAGTAGACCACGGCTCAGAGGTTGATTCAAGGTTCCCTAGGATTGAAGATTTTTGAGCTCCGTGACCGTGAAGCATAACATGAGGTGTTTTTTTCTCATATTTACACAAAATCTGTTCTCACTCTCAGTTTTATTTTCACAAAACTTAGGACTCTCGAAACCATCTTTTCATCTCAAGCATGTCTAAATGGATCATTTCTTAACAGGTAGGGAACTTTGAGTGAAACTACTGCGTTGCGTCCTACATGTGTAGACCTTGACAAAATGCCGTAATGCGGTGGATTGTCATCAGGGGCGGATCCAGAAATTTACAAGGGGGGGGGGGGGGGACTGAAATGAAAAAAAGTGACGATGTAGTGATGTCAACTATAATCCTGATCCGACTTTTTTTGTACCTACATCTATTTTTTTGGGAGGGGGTTTAACAATGGACACCCCCTGAACCTGCCCCTGGTCATTATGTTGGTGGTGGTCATAGAGATGATACCTATAGACCCCTTGTAGCACGTCGGAATGCAGCTCAATTTGGCGGACAAAATAATAGGTTCCAATTCTCAGGAGACTGAAATTCTTTTGTTTTATCCTCCAAATTGAGCTGTTTTGACATCATTTGAAAGGGGTCTATATTTAAGTGTCATGATGCAGATGAATTTTTTTTAGTGTTTTGGGGACTCCGTCACTCTTACGCACTTATATTCAGTATTTTCTGGTCACTAATCTCAACTTATAGTTCATATACAATGTATGGGTGAATGACATATATGTTTTAAATAAATATGTTTTGTACAGGCGATTGCAGGAGATAGTCAGTTCACGTGTTCATGGCATCGAGTTACCTGCTGCAAGGAGATCTTTTGTTAGACTTGGAGCAATACCCAATGATCACATCAAGAGTGCTGTGAGTATAGTAAACTTGTTTAACTCAATCTTCTCCATTAGACTACAGGGGCGGCGGAACTTTTAAGGCAGAAAAATTTCTATTCCCCAATTTAAGATTTCTTTTTTTTTCTTGCTTCGGCGATTCATGTTGGCGATCTTAGCCAAGTGATGTTTCGCGTATCGTTCGTAAGCAGATGACGTAAGACGACGGATAAACGTTAAATATCGATCTGCTAAAAACATAGTGAGTGAGTGAGAGGGTGACACATTTGCATATTCAGACTCCTCACAATAACTCGTTTCTATGCTTGCGTATCCGCGAGTTAAAAATTGCTACAGTAGATAAAATGAATAGAATGAACACTGTAACAAGAACAAGAAAAGCACAACAACAATAACAATAACAACAACAGCCATAACAACACCGAGCAATAACAAGAATGGCATTGTGGTTGCGCACTCACATCCTGGGTCTCTTGTATTCCCATATACTAAGCTTCTCTTCCATATTGTTGGTTTCCAGATTATCTCATCGATTGCCCACCAACTTATCCCATCAATGCTTCAACACATACCACCTGATATCGAGGCTCTGAGGGTGTACATAATACTGCCAGAGTTTGAAATGATTCGTACTAAACAGTGCTTTAATGATATTGTGATTCCCTTTGGTGAAAGTATAATAAATCTGTCAGCAGAAGCAAAGAAAGTTTTGCGCCGTTGGTGGTCCTCGTTACCTTCGACATATTTCTCCAACGTCTTAAAGGTCAGTTTTAAGGGGAGATGAGTTGGGAACGGGAGTTAATAGAGAGATGATAGGTCAAGGGAAATTGGGATCAAAGAGAGCTCAAAGGCCGGAGAGGGGTTTGGAGGGCGTATGTATCTGAAGATAGAAGAAGAGATTGAAGAAAGTCCATGACTTAGTAGTCCCTATCACAGTTCCCTGCGCCATCTTGAAAGGCAGCCGGTAGCCCGGCCGAAGGGAGACGAACGGTGAGCTTGCAATGATAGAAACATGTCAATAATTGTCCAAGGTGTTCAAAAAGGTCTCTATCATTGCAAAGCTCACCGTTCGTCTGACTTCGATGCAAAGGCACGGCTACCTTTCAAGATGGTGCAGGGAATAGTGAAGGAGACTATATTCAGTGGTTTGAGGCCAGAGTTCTCAATAGTGGAACCATAGTCTTAAGACAGGGAAATGAAATCCATAAAAATCTATACTTCCTTCTTTGTCTTTCTATACTTCACACAGAAGAGTCCAAAAATGTTACATCATTGCGGATGATATTTCATTATATTGTTTCTTTATTTATCCGAGATTGAAAAATTGAAAGGGAAAAAAATTGGTAGCTCAGTCTTATGTTTGTTTTGTGTTGTGTTTCAGCTTTTTCAAGATGCTGTTCGATTCATGCTACACCTACCACCCCCATCTACGACCGATGAGGTACTCTTATCGCTATAGCGCTTTTGAGTGTGACGTCAATCGTATGGAGAAACAACTTCCGGGTCCAAAATATATAATTTATAAAGATTTTTCTTACTGTTTCTTCATGACAGGGTTTGTTCAGTTGTCCAAAGTTCTAATTGTGGAGGTTAAATCACTGAGCGCATTTTTCGCTTTATATTATTTCAGCGGTTTTTGTGAGCAGTTGGACCCGGAAATACGTCACAACTTAAAAGCTCTATTCCTAAATCTAGCCGGCTCGCTGTACGATATCATCTTAACACTATTTTCTTTCTCGTCTCAGATTGGCATGAGACAATCAGCACTCAATGTTTGTATGGAGGCACTCTCTCAACTAAACAGAGTATGTTGTGATAAAGTTTCTTCTGACGCTAACTACCATACTATCAGAACCCGACTTCCCAGTTATCATTCACGCACATATGATCCTCAAGAAGGGGAGAGGGGGAGGGGACAAACAGAGAGGGATGAAGGTGGTCGATGGAGGGTACAAAACAATATGTTATCCTATCTAGTTACCTTACAGTTTAGCCATTAATCTTGTAGGTCAACACAGAGTCTGGCGACATCGTTCCCTTCAAGGAATTCTACGTACCGGAGATCCAACGTGTAGTGGACATCAGAGCAGATTACTACAACTGGATTCAAAATGAGGTACGTAAGAACCGTATATACCTATCAGATTCATCTTACTGGATTGAAGCACAGTTGACTAAAAAATCCCATAGCACTCCACCGCGCTACCTACATCGCACATTTATTTGCTTTAACAACCGTTATATCCAATTATGACTCTTTAAGTGGATCCATCCCTTGAAGCGCAATGTAAGGCCTTATCTGCAGAGCCTACAGCCCATTGCCTATCCATTACAGTAAACCCAACGACATTATTATTTGCTAAGGAGTATCTCAGTAGTAGTAGTAACATCGTAGTTCATGCATCTAGATCTAGAGATTAAGCTATTGACTATAGCTTTTCTTTCATTTAGATGCAAACTTTACTGCAGGACTTTCCGTTTCTTCGCCGAGCTGTGGTAGGCTTGTGTGATTGTGATCTGTGATTATGAAGCCTAGCCTACATGCGCATATGTTTTTGTTAGTTACCTTTGAAACCATTGCCAAATACAAACAAACAAATACAGAAATACACTCACGTCTGAAGGTTGATACTCTGTTATTTTATGGCGAGGTAGTTTCAAGCTCCACGATTGGTCAATTTGGCGCAAAACTCATTGTACAGATCTCGCACTCGGTTAATGATACTCTGACTTATAGGAACAAAGGAATTTGACATTTGGTTTGACTTGATAATCAAAGTCCCGCGCAGCATCCCCCAAGTTAAGAAAGTATAATGCAATAAATAGTCGAGCCATTCGTGCATTAAAAAGGGGTGCATAGAAAGTGAACCATTTCCGAAAATTAGAAGATGTGAGATAAGAGGGTCGTCCCACCTAGATGAACCATGTCGATGAAGAAGGTGCTTGACCCTTATTAGATAGGCCAGCTTCGCAAGGGAGTAGCTGCATGGGTAAGGAGTTCCACCCTCCCTCCCTTGTAGAGGGCCCTTATTGGATAGGCAATCCCATTAAGGGAGTAGCTTGATAATTGATCAACCCAACTGTAGGCAGCGTTAGAAAGTTTTCTATCCCCGATAAATTGATGGTACAAGATAGTTGGCTCCACTACATGTATGGTGGACCCGCACCAAGGTTACAGTATTGCAAACAGTAAACAAAGTTCTGTGCAAGTGAACCCTTGTAGTAAAGCAGAAAACACATGAAAATGTGGCTTCTTTTGATTACATCAACCTTTTACACGCACCTGATGCATGCAGGGATATAATAATAGACCCCTTGCAGCACGTCGGAATGCAGCTTAATTTGGAGGGCAAATCAATAGATTCCAATTCTCAAGTAATTGAAAATATTGTGTTTTGCCCTCCAAATTGAGCTGCTCTGACGTCATGTGCAAGGGGTGTATACTTGGATAACAATGTGTTTATTTCTCCTGCATGTAGCAATTTAAATCGTAAGACACAGGGCATAACCTCACAAAACACCTCAACCCATTTCATTGTTCTCATGCGTACTCATCCATAATACGACTTTTACTCCGCTTGCACGAGCGGGAAAATCAAACTGCAGGTGGTCCAAACGATTCAATGCATTTCTATTCTTTCTTCCCAGAATATGTTTTCATTCTGCCGCTTTCCCTTTGTCTTTGACGCCAGTGCCAAGACCATGCTGATGCAAACTGATGCTGTCATGCAAATGCAGGTACATCAATACTAAGATATGCTGTAGCTAGGTGCCGGTGAACGGCCAGTTCCCTTAGAAATGCCTATGATTGACGTCCACCAAATCCGAGAAACGTTTTCTCTTGAACAGACACGTATAACTGAGAATGCCTATAAGTATGTGGAACTGAGAATGGTAATGGATTAACCCGCCAACCTACCCTATTAAGGTCCCGTTTCCATGGAACCGGTTTCATGAACATGAAACCAGGTCGATAATGATGCGGTTACATAACAATTACACGAGAATAGTATGAAGTATTAGGCTCAGAAAGCGTTTTTGAAACATCACGTCGGTTTCATTACGTATTCAACCGATGTCGTGTAAACGCAAGGTGTAACCAAGTAGAAAATAACCCGGTTTCAAATGAAACCGCTACTGTGTAAACGGGACGGACCTAAGTGTAGTTTACCGTCTGTTCTTTAGTCAGCTGTAGATGAGGTCCATAGACGTAATGTACAGTCCTTGATGTCCACGGCCCCATCAAACCCGATTCACCCTTGCCTCGTCATATTGGTTCATCGAGAGAACATCGTCCAAGATACTCTAACACAGATAACAAAGTCACACCCAGTTGACCTCAAGAAGCCACTTAAGGTGGGTACTCTCTTCCTACCATTGAGTTTTCTGTCTAATTTTCCCTATCCACCGCCTCCTGCCATTTGCCGCTCCTCTAGGCATGGTGTACTAATTTAGTAGACAACGACCCCAACCCAATCTTTGAAGATTGCAGCACCCCTTCCCAGCATCCTCCATACCTCATCATCACAGGCCTTTTCTGAGTTCATTTTTCTCTAGCTTCGGTATTAAACAGAAACACCGTATAAGATATATTGAATTTTGGCTGTTATATCACAGCGTGGGGCAATCAATCCCAAAGGTCGAATTAGAATTTTTAGAAGTTGATTTTTGCTGAGGGAGGAAAACCGGAAAACCCGGAGAAAAACCCTCGAGGCACAGGAGACCAACAAACAGCTCTACTCACGCAAGACAAAAGGCATGATGAACAAAATGTATTATTAGTACCGAATCTAGACATTGCTTTCTTATCACCCATAAAGCATGTCGATTTGACTCATTTGCATCAAATACAATAGTTGTCGTGTACAGCGATGGATAGAGAAGCTATTTTATTTATGCAAAGTGCCCCTCAAAGTCGAATATACGAAACCAATGAAGACCACAATGCACCATGTTCGCTATCTCAGAAAAGATCTATGGTGAGAGGTATCCCATCTTGCTCTTCATCTTAAAATTCAATCAACTGACACCTTGTTAATTTATTAGGTTATTTTTGTAAACGAAGAAGCTGTTGATGCTGGTGGAGTAAGAAAGGTGAATAAGCCGTTTGTGTTATACTTGGAACTGCTTTTAGACATCAATGATTGATCTAGACCACTCTTTTTACATAATAGCACAGCTAAATGATCTTTGTAAGTTACACGAACTCATAGTTTGTTTCGATATTTTGCTCTCCAGGAATTTTTTCTCCTTTTGTTAACTGAGCTTCTTGATCCAAAGTATGGAATGTTTACGTGTATAGAAGAATCACAGACTATTTGGTTCAATGATTTGGTAAGGATTGTATTAGTAGGGACTTGATCATATTTCTTTTGATATGCCTTTTTGCCTGCATCCATGCCTGCTTCATGGCCAACCTGCCTGTCTACTATTCTGCTTGTCCTTCCATGTCAACTAGCCTGCTAGACTATCAATCTACCCACTCCCTACCAACCACCTAACCCGACCCTCCCTCCCTCCCTCCCTATCTAACTACCTACCTACTCAACCACATACCTACCTAACTACCCACATACCTACTTTCCTACCTACCTACCCAGATACCTACTTTCCTACCTACCTCCCTACCCACATACCTACCCACATACCTACCTCCCACTTACCTACCCAGATACCTTCCTACCCTAAAAACCAACCTACCTACCCTCCCTCTCTCCATTCCTCCCTATCCAACTACCTAACTACCCACATACCTACCTACCTATATACTTTCCTACCTACCTACCTACCTATTTGCCTGCCCATCCACCTACCTAACTACCTACCTACCTTCCTTCCTTCCTTCCTTCCTTCCTTCCTTCCTTCCTTCCTTCCTTCCTTCCTTCCTTCCTTCCTTCCTTCCTTCCTTCCTTCCTTCCTTCCTTCCTTCCTTCCTTCCTTCCTTCCTTCCTTCCTTCCTACCTACTTACTACCTACTACCTACCAACCATACTTTCCTACCTACCTACCTACCTATTTGCCTGCCCATCCACCTACCTACCTTCCTTCCTCCCTTCCTTCCTTCCTTCCTTCCTTCCTTCCTTCCTTCCTTCCTTCCTTCCTTCCTTCCTACTTACTACCTACTACCTACCAACCATTCTACCATTTTTTTATTCTATTTTTGTCAAGTTTAATTTCTAAAGTCGCCGTTATTGTTTGTTTGACAGACATTCGAGGAGAGTCCAATGTTCTTACTAATCGGTGTTATCTGTGGTCTTGCTATTTACAATTCAACTATTGTCAACCTCAGGTTTCCTCCTGTATTGTATAAAAAATTATTAAACAGGTACGTCTTTGTTGATCTGTTTGCCATGGCTCTGTCAAAATCATTTTATGATATTCACCCAGTGCCATGGCAAAGGAAGGGACAGGGGGTGGGGAGTGGAGGGGGCAAACGCTCCATTAGTACTTCATGTTTCCATTTTGTTTAACATTTTTTACAAGAAAATTCTAATTTGGAAAGTTTGATTTAAGTTTCATCCATGACTGGATAACAAAGGGCTTATGCGACTAAATGATTCTGCCGATGCTATATTGTGTCCCTGATCTATTTTATGTTTTCTTACCAACACAGGAAGCCCACTCTTGATGATTTTCGAGCATTTCAACCCTCAGTTGCAAGGTATATATATATCCAGAAATAATTCTTTGATGAAATGATACAAAATGCTATACAGGTGATTTCGTACGAGTGTGACGAAATGCGGGATATCCGTAACGTAGCCATACTGTATTTTACCGTTACTGTAACAGTGCATTCTTATTGGATCAATCCCTGACACGCATGCAGCTGGAAGCCATTTCAGTATTCACCGGTAGTCATTTTAGTGTTACTGGAAACTATTTCAATGTTACTGGAAACCATTTCAATGTTACTGGAAGCAATTTCAGTGTTACTGGAAACCATTTCAATGTTACTGGAAACCATTTCAATGTTACTGGAAGCAATTTCAGTGTTACTGGAAACCATTTCAGTGTTACTAGAAACCACTTTAGTGTAAATGGAAACCATTTCATTCTTAGTGGAAGCCATTTCAGCTTCCGGCACTGGAAGCCATTTCAGTGCTCACATACCAAAACCACTTGATAACGATCCCACATTTTCTATCTTTTTTTATGAAGAAATCTCCAATATCTTCTGGACTATCCTGATGACGATGTCGAGGCTGTATTTGAACTAGATTTCCAGGTTAGTTCGACAACGCAGTTATTTTGAACCCTCCGTCTATTTTGAGCTATTTACCGTTCTCAGACCGTATATCATTACCTTGAGTAAGATTTCTTTGCTAAGTAGTGTAACGTTGGAGATTCAACGGTTGGGGGGGATCAAAGATAGCAGAGTAGATCACTTACGTCTCACCTCTAGGGTATCGGATTCGATTTACATTCTCAGAGTCCACATGTGAGTAGAGTTTCTTAGGTCTTATCCTTGATTTGAGGGTTTTCTCCGGGTTCTCCCCCATCCGCAAAACCTAACCCGCTAAATTCCAATTTGATCTGTGAGTTAGCTGTGCCCTGACATTGATCAGCCCAAAGGGTGTTCCAGTGTTCAATCTGTGAGTTAGCTGTGCCCTGACTTTTGTCAGCCCAAAGAACGTTTCAGTGTTCAATCTGTGAGTCAACCGTGCCCTGACTTTAAGATCAGCCCAGAGGTTGTTTCAGGGTTTGATCTGCATGTGAGTTAGCCATGCCCTCACTTTGTTCAGCCCAGAAGTTGTTTCAGGGTATCGATAACATTTGAAGGTTGAATGAGACAGTTCCTTAATATGGTGGCTTCGGGCTTAATATTTCTCCCGATCTCAATCTCAATTTTGGCTTCATACACCAGGTTGTGCGAGAAAAATATGGTGCGGTCGAGAAGATCGAATTGATTCCAAATGGAAATGAAGTCAAAGTGACCGCTGAAAATAGGTAAACTTTTGTAATGCTTTTTTCCCTTTATTCAAATAATCCGCTTGTATTATAAAGTCGATTGAATTCCACCAAGAGAGCATAAATATTAAAAATTCACATGGCGCGCGCGGTATTAGGAAGTTTCCCTCTCTTATTTATACTCTCTTGATCAACTTGGTAGCGCAATATTTAGTAGTTGCAAAAATAAGATTTTCTTGTCGTATAGCCAAGTGCTATTGGTATCGTATAGAGATTTCGTTTCGTTATTTCGTTTACTAAGGGAACACTTTAGAATATAATAGGCAGTTCGAGTGGTATGGTCACATCAAATTCACATAAACTGTCTCTAAGTGGAAATACCAGTAAAACCATTACCAGGAAAAACTTCCAAATATGGTTTTGTGTTGGTTTCATTTCAGAAAAAAGCTTGGAAGTGAAATTATTCCTAAAGATAACTGTGTTAAGAAAACATTCAAACCCAGTAAAAACTTGTTGACTATGCTAAATGATTTATTTACAACCAAAACTAGTTTGAATATAGTTGAGTATTTTTTTTAATGCCTTCAAAGGGAGCAATACGTTGATGCATACATCGACTACTACCTCAATAAATCTGTTGATAAGCAGTTCGAAGCGTTCTCGATGGGATTTCATCGCGTGTGTGGTGGTAGAGTATTGGTAAGTACTAAAATAATGACCATGGGCTTGTTGCACTTGTCTTGTGGAAGAAACAGAATGGGAAATTATGCATTGAAGTGAGTGAGGTAAGGGTAAAGGGAATGAAAACGGATCGCGGGATGATTTTGAGAGACCACGACATTTTTGCAGAACAAGGGGTGGCGGGTCCCGAGATATTTTAAAGATGCGTTAACCGTCACAACCTATGCACGCCCCGCCCCTCTAATGAAAGCTTTCTGCCACCTGCACAATACTTATACTGATGTTGCTACTTATGCTATATATTTATCAGTCTACCTAGCTATTTTGCTCACATCTGTTATTCATTTCCTTCCATCGGCATAGAGCTTTTTTCATCCTCAAGAACTCATGGAAATGGTGGTTGGCTGTCAAGAATATGACTTCAGAATCTTTGAAAAAGTGAGTCGATTTTATTTACAATGTTTGGTATTCCACTTTCCTTCTGGGATTACATGCAGCGCAGTGGTCAGTAAAATAGAGCAAATTTTATTTGAAAAACTCACGGTACGGACGTGCGTCACCGTGACCGTGACATTTCCGTGTCCGATCATTTTCATTGGATAAGCAGTGATCTCGCCATGCGCCGTTCCGTTACTGATATCATACATACATACATACATACATACATACTTTATTGATCACTTCCCCGTGGGGCTTTTCAGCGTTAATTACAAAATATATTAATCAAATTTATTTTATTAAAAAAGCACCTTTAATTATCTAATCCTTAAAAAGTAATAGTCAAAATGAATAAAAAAATGAAAAATTTAACTAAAAAATCAACAACCAAAAAATAATCAAAAAGTAATTAACTTAAAAATAGAAAACAATTAACTATCCCCTCTAGCTCTTAGAGTTATTTAATAATTTCTTCTTTAGTTCATTCTTAAAGTATTTACGTTCATAGATATCGTTAATGCAATTCTGCTCTATTATTTCCGTTCATGTGCTCCTGGAAAAGTTGTTATTGGCAGTGGTCAGCATAATAGAGCAAATTTTATTTGAAACACTCACGGTACGGAAGTGCGTCACCGTTAGACTACGTGACCGTTTTTATTGGATAAGCAGTGATCTCGCCAAGCGCCGTTCCGTTACTGATATCGTTAATACAATTCTGCTTTATTATTTCCGTTCATGTGCTCCTGGAAAATTATTATTGGCTTTGAAGAGCAATACTTGTCAACTGAGTTGACCTTCAGAACAAACTCAAGGTCAACCAATCAGAATTGAGGATTCGACATCCTATTTTGATTAGCATTTCCCTTTATTCTGCCAAGAGAATTTATGAAATACGAGTTTTTCCTTCTTTAAATTAATCGTAAACGCTAATCGAACTCATGGCGGAATTTTATTTCAATCAACAAGAAAAGTCTACATTGTATACTCGGAAAATGCTCGAAAAATGCTAATCAAAAGTAGTGACCCATAATTCCTTTCGGGGAAGGCGATCAACTCAGCTGGTGCCCTTATCGTTTGTGCTAGTTACTAGTCTATTGATAATTAATACTGTAATAATTGGGAATTATTTTGTTGTCTTTTAGGTTGCAGAATACAAGGGAGAATATTATGCTAGGCATGCTGTGATTATGAACTTCTGGGACGTATTCCATGAGTTTCCTTTAGATATGAAGAAACAATTTTTAGGTATTGAACAAGTGTGATGACTGATATGAACTAAAATTCTATGAAAGATCGTTCCGCATATTGTGAGACATGTTTAGCAAAGTTCTCTTGTGACTGGTTAAGACTGTTTTGTAACTGAAATGCAGACCATTTTCGAGATGCGTGGCATTTTCGGGCAGCTTCAATAGCTTTCATGCCTGCGCCTGCGATATTTTTGAAAGCGCTCGTGCATCTCGAAAATGGTCTATTCCGACTCTTTTTAACACATTTCTTAATGATACAACGTTGAATGCTCGTATGTTTCGTTGGTTTCAGCATTTCTCACTGGAAGCGACCGAGTCCCTATATTAGGAATGGAGAGTTTAAAAGTAAGTCTAACTTTCTTGGGAGCAATTCTGAGAAACTGAGGACGAAGACTGTTAGTTTTGAATATTTTGGATTTTTTAAAAAACCCAATCTATAGACTTATTTTGAAATAGCAAACATGGTGCATTGTGGTATTACTTGGGTACAAATATCTTTTGTTCATCAACCTTATATGGTGTTGTTCGTACCCAAGCTAGACCACAATGCATCCTGTTTATCGAACTCAGAAATGTTCTGTGCGGGCTTAATAATCACCACATGTCATTCTTTTGAGGATGAAATTCTTTGTTTGATTTTTCATATTAATCAATCTAATTACTATCTATTATTATATCTGTTACTTCCTAGATTATTATTCAACCAGTGGCTGGTGGAGAACATGGCGAACATTTACCCGTCGCTCACACTTGCTTCAATCTCTTAGATCTACCACGATATCCAACTAAAGAAGTCATGAAAAACAAGCTTAGCCAAGCTGTACAATACTCTACTGGATTTGGATTAGCATAAAATGCTCAAATCTGATTGGCTGAAAGCTTATACCTCCTCTGTTCTTATTGGTCATAGGTATATATATGTATACTGGCATCAGCGAAAGATGATCAGTCTTTTTGGCTGAAGTAAGTTGGATAATATTTGGAATGTGTCTAAAGAGGAAAGTCAGTGAAAGGTTTGCTGTGACTAGTCGAAGGCTATTAGTAGCTTGAATCGACCGACTAGTGACCCAGTACCCTAAATGCTCGGCAACACCGTGCAAAAGTTGCGTATTACATTGCTAACTCCTCATCATCAAGGCCCGATTATACTATTTTCTCTGCAACTTGTCTCACAACGGCGTTGTGACAAGTTGCAACAGGGTTTACACGGTGCAACAGAGACGTAATCTCTCAACAGTTTCCAAATTGTACTGTAGGTTACACACTGCAATGCTCCATGCAACTTGTGTCGCAACACCGTTGTGAGGCAATTTGCAGAGAGAAAATTGATCCGTGTAATCGCGCCTTTAGTCAATCCTAGCAGCTTCTCCGGCAACAATAATGAACTATGGATCACTGCCGACATATCTGGTCAGCGGTGGACGGAAAAGTCGCATTTCATTGGTTGAGAGCATTATTACATTTTACGCAATGTTGCAGAATTAAATATCGATTCTACTTCTGAAAAGTTGGCAGCAACGCGGCGCGGAGCTGTTACAAAGTAGAGAATCGGCGCAGTATTGTTTTCTTAGTGCAACGTTGTACGCAACTCTTGCACCGCGTATCCGGGCCTAGATTGGTATCGCAGTTTGTGGTATCTAAGGAATATTAAAATTGTGAGCTAAATTTTTTGCTCTTTACTATATTTATTAAATGAAGATTTCGCACCTCAATAGCGAACTAACACTAGATCTTGTATTATAAACCCAAATATGTCTGACGTCACTTATGACGTCATCTACGAAGCCGAATTCAGTTTCTTCTAAATAATCTCCGCTAATTTTGATTTGTTGTTACTGACTCTGAAATTAATTGCTTTTATGAATTAAGTGTGGATCTTAAAGCTTTCTTTAAATTTTTAATGAGGAATGCTATTACTTTTTTAAAGTTCTTCCCGTTATCAGTCCGATTTATAATCATTTTTTATAATATGCGTGACGTCACAAAATGGCCGCCAAACAAAATGTTCATGTCCCCTACTTATTTGTGCCCTAGTTTTCAACATATAGTCCTTACCCATGTACCCACATGGAATTCTGGTGCTGAATATATAGTTCATACTCGTGGTTTCTGAAGTGAGTCGTAGAACTAATATTTAGGATTTTGAAAGAGAGATTCGACTTGTGTTGCTTAGAATATTCTCTCAAATAATTGTTGAACTGGATCTGTGGATCAGTAACCAGTGTCTATGGCGCGGATTTTAGAAATAAACTGACTGTGCTTCACTTTTTCTTTGTCTTTCTGGTGTTTATCCAAATCAAACCTGTTCTTTAAACTCAAAAACGTATAAAACCGGTACAGCCGGTATTTTATTGCATCATCCTATTCGTATACTGTCCTTCATTTTCCTTTTTTTCTGAGCTTGTTTTGCTGTCCGGTATTTCCTGTTTTTCCAGTCCTGTCCTTTCCTATTTCTCCCTATTCTCGGTATTCTTTCCTTTTTTCTTCTCTATCTTATTCTATTTTTTTTTTTTTTTTTTTTTTTTGCTGTTGTTTGTATTCCATCCGATAACCGAAATATGACATCATTGGATAAAATAGAAAAATCCCCAGAATTGCATAGAGCTGGCCATGGAGTCTCTGAACAGAATTTGTCCAGAGAAATCAGATTTTGAAAGAAAATGTCAAGATAGGAAGCAAGCAAGATCTATATACCGGAAGCTGCAAGATCTATATACCGGACGCTGCAATCGTTTTTTTTTTTTTAGTTCGATATCACAGGAACGTCGAAATAAATCATGCCTTTTGTTGTTACCATTATTATTATTATTACGCAGTTTTCTTCATCCTGAAATCAGCAATCCAATTCATTAATCATGCGACTTCGATCAGTCCCGGAAAAAAACAAAAGCTAGGGCCCAGTCCCTCTCGACTTGAAATCAGACAATGCTTGAATCTCAATCCAGCGAAAACAAGGCTCATCGCCATAAATAACAGCCTTGCTATCATATCAGACTGATATGGATTTTTTTAGGTATTTTAATACGATTAAGATTATAATGAATAATATTTTTTTTGCTGAAGAACGGAGAGGATATAAGTTCCTCTTCCTATACATAACTAGCATTTGCTATTGTCCTTTTCTCCGAACAGGCTAAACAGGTTGGAAAAGGAACTTGTTTTTAACCAAGTCACTTTCGGTATATAAATGTGTGGGTCTAAATATACTGGAAGAATAATATTTTTGACATGTTTTCTCTGAATCTTAACTGACTTACAGTAATGGATCACTTAACTCAATGATACAATGTCTGTTTTTAGCCTTCAATGCGGAAAAAGGTTTATTTTTGAGCATCACTATTTACATTTTGACTGGTGATTGATTTCCATAATATGGTTCACGAATGCAGTTCAAAACGTTTGTAAAGTCGATGCATGTGACTGAGATTAAGCAAGTCCAGGCCACCTTTAAGGCCTGTTACACGTTGAAACTTGTAGCTGAAACTTGTCTACAACGGCGTTGCAAGACAAGTCAGTGTCACAGGGTGTTACACGACGCAATTTCGTCCTTCTTACTTTTTCTTCATGACAGGATTCGTTGTCCAAAGTTCTAACTGTTTCAGATGGTGGTTAATCCATTGAGAACATTTTTCGCTTTATTTTATCGGTTAATGTGAGCAGTTGGACCCGGAAATACGTCACAACAGCTCTATCAGTATCGATACATCTCGATCAGTCCGCTGTATTTTTATTGGTTTATGTAGAAACATATTCCTGATACATCTTTGGCATGCGCATATCAAGCTTTGTTTGCATTTTCTTCCTTGTAGTAAATTTAGCAGTCAAATCAATCAATCGATCCTTTTGTTACCTTATTTCATTTTCCTTAACCGGAAATCGAAAATGGTACTGACTACGTCATAATTCTTGTGACAATTATCGATACATCTATTCTATAAATTATTTTTAATTTATTTTTAGAATTAACTAATCATATTTTATATAGAAATGTATTTTAGGTTATTATATTTGTTCATTTGAAAGAGGGGAGCGGCAAGGAAAAGGGAATATTGAATTCTAAGAAGATTGGGATTCTATCATGCATTTAATTTGTAACGTGGTATAGACCCCTTCCGCTACATTCAAAACAGAAAATGATCTTTCTTTTTTTTTGAAAATTGGTAGCTGATTATTTTGTAATGTAAATTTTCTAATGGACGAGGAACTTTTTCTTTTAGAGCTAAATTTACACTTTCTTACCAAAAATAGTAAACCGCTCACCTAGTACGGCATGACTTAGCTATAATTGTTGACGTCACTGGTTTAATGGCTTGAATCTACCCTTGAACGATAGACATTATTACTGTCTCATAAATACATATATTACGTGTTCTTTACAGTGTAGTCTAATAATATTCGTAGTAGTAATATTTGTGAACTTATACGGGAAGATCATCCCGCTAAAACATAATTGCTTATTATGTTCGTGACGTTTTCCTAAAGCGGCCATTTTAAGATCACCAACGGCTCTCTAGTCAAGCGTCAACTATCAATCACTCTGGGTGCTTCTTTGTTCATTTGTGATTGACATAGTGTCAGATTGGTCTAGATCTCACGAACCGGAATAAAAAGCCGTTAGAAATTCAATGCATGAGATTGCTTTTGCGCATCACTGCAATCTATACTGCGGTGTACCCAAATCGTACCCCAAATATCTAGCTAGACCTCTGGGTGACAAAGAATAAATCTCTCTGCCTCTGGCACCCAACCTAAAGTAAAACTCTAGCAAAGAATGCGTAAAATATTTTGCATTGCTATTTATTATCAATTATTATAGACGAGCCTAGTTTCGTTTATTTGTACATATTTATTTCCGTATAGGGGAAAACCCCGTATTTGTACATGTAGCCTTGCCTTTCATTGTTGTTCTTACCTATCTTTGTAAATGGAGAGACGCTCCTTTTCCTCCCGCTTGGAGTCAGACCAACCGATCAACATTCTTAAGACTAGTCCGGCGCTAATGATGCCAAACTTATAAGAGGGATTGACTCAAGAAAGTGAAAGTGTTCTATATAGAACATTTTGCCGGTAGATTTAGTGACCCGTGAAGAACTGAAAAGGCCACCACTGGAGAGCGGTTTTTTTCTTCGAATCCAGATAGCAAAGTATCTTGGAAACTGATGGGAAATGAAAAACATTCAATTCCAATTTAATCATCCATCAGACTAAGCTTTCGTTTACGTGTTTTAAGAAACTTAGCATTTTTAATCTTTGATGAGCAAAGCTCCCGCGTCAGGGTGGCAGGGTAAACCCCCTTTTTTAAAATAGCTAACCGCAAGCCGTAACCGAGGTCAATATTTAATAACTTTCTGATTGGTGCTATCAGCAGCGCGTCGCGTCGTCTAAAAAAAATTTAGTTATCAGTTATTATACCACGCAATGCAAAGAACGAGAAAAATTGCTACCTGGAAGCTGCCAGACTGGTAAACAAATTAAACTTAAACATTATTTTGCGAAACTGCATATTAAGGCATTTCTGAGTTCGATAAACTGGATGCATTGTGGTCTAGCAATGTGGTCATTGTGGACCATATAATCGGCCAATCCATACCACCAATCCATACTACCTAAACTATTGAAGTAGAAGTAACGGCCAAATTCCCCCATGAACTTCAAAGCTAATTAGCCGCTCAGGGCTCAGGAATGTGTGCACTAGACTTCACGAATGTACAGTCAAACAAGTGTTGCACGATGAGTCAAATTCACACTCTACCTGTTTTGGTAGAATATGGCTCAAAAAACGTTATTGACGACGATGGACGTTTAAAATACCTATAAGATTACATTGTTCATATACTAAAGATAGAATGGACCCCCAATTTGAAAATTTTGCGAATAGACCTTTTCCGAATTTGCTAAAGATGACACGATCATACGAAACAATGGCTCCAAGTCGAGGTTGGATCTGATATATTAAACATGTATAAACACATCGATGCCAATCTCAGCTTGGAGCCCTTGTTTCGTACGCGTGGTCCGCTGAAACGAATTTGGGAAAGTTCTATTATTGTCCATGTATGCTATCTTTTATTAATATTTTTTTTAAAAGCTAAGCCGTCTCATTGTTCGAAATTTATCCTTGACAACATGACAATACGGCTTCATTGAAGGAACGAAACCAAGCCATGGGAACAGGAAACTCTTGAGAAACTAACCAGGGACTGACGTTTATACCATATATGTATATATATCTTAAATTTACTTAATTTACAATTTTTTCTTTGTTCCTCGAGCTCCTTGGTTTGCATCAGTCCGTTCTTGTAGTCGTGTGCCACTTCTTGTCATTTCTTGTCATTCCAGTTTGGCCACAAATAACTGGACTGATTTTGGATTTTCGACTTACCTGAAGCCGGTCATTAACCATTCTCTCGGCTCAATAGCGGTTCAATACTGCATGGTAAAGCAGACACCACAGTAATTGGCAAAAGCTGTTGTGGTATCCCTGCCATGAATTTTGAGCGTAATTTTCAGTGATCAGACTGCATAGACCCTTTTTAGCTTCTTTCGCATAACTACTGGCACGGCGTACGTATACTGGGATCATTACGATCGTGATGCGTTCACTTCCTGGCAGCACTGACAGTAGTTTGGTCTGTTTGGAATATGATGGCGAAAAGGGAAAAGAGAACTATTTTTTTCCCCTTCAAATTTTAGTTATTTTTGTAATTATTTCATTTTTTCCAATTCCCGCTTAACTTGTAATTTACAAATATAATTTCATTGTAAAAATAATTTTTGGGGGGAAACCCCCTCTAATACTGACAGGGTCAATGTCATTGGGTTGAAGTCTGAAACCTGATTGACGGGTTTATCTTATTTATTATGGACTCTCATTGGACCATAAAGGTTATTGAACAATATGGTAGCACGTGTACGAAGCGTGAATGCATTGTTTTTAATACCGGTTAACTGATCCTGTGCATGCGATATAGATGCATGTCGAGTCGCATTGAACAGTGCAAACGAAACCAAAAGTAAAACATACTGAAAAAAAAACAACATTACCTTATCAGAAATTATGATTACGCGGGGAAAGCTCCACCTTTATTGGTTTATATTCAGTTCCCCTTGATTCATTTCTGAAAACGTTGCACAAACTTTAGAAAGTTGTGCGACCCTTTTTTTAAAAAAAATTAAAGTAAAGAACAGTGCAAAAAGCGCCAGTGTAACCGATTGTACTATGTCTTTACCCAAATCCCTCAACAACTTGCACTATGTCAAAAAAAAAAAAACCCTGCATTTAATTGTCTCTTTGATTTCCTGGTATATGGCACGTAACCAGTTGCAGGACCTGTCAGGCCTAATTCAGTCCGATGCAGATGCAAAAATCTTATTATTTCATCTGACAAAAAGTTTTTTCTCGCCCGATATATCACAGTCCATTTCCCCGAAAAGCATCATCATCATCATCATCATCATCATCATCATCATCATCATCATCATCATCATCATCATCATCATCATCATCATCATCATCATCATCATCATCATCTACATCATCATCATCATCATCATCATCATCATGTTTTTTGCTATTTTTTTTATTTTTTGCTACTTTTTGCATCAAATACAATTGTATAAACTAATGACATCGCAAAGGGATTTTTTGAATTATCAGCTCTCACAAAACCAAAAATTTGCAAACTTCACAATTCCTATATATTGATAGTCATCACGGACTCCTAAATTACAACCCCCCCGTGACTCATGCCCACCTACCCCCGGCTCTCGATTCAATCATTTTGAGCCAATCACCGCGAACCGGGAACTCCCGACCAATAGTCACGGTTTATTTCGTTGAAGGGAATTTACCTTCGTTGTCGGTACATATAACTATATAAGCCCATCCAACACTACGTTGCCAAATACATAAGTTGCTTTATACCGTCTTATTGGTGTTCAAACAGGTTTACTGGCGAAACGCCGCCTAAATTAACCAAATTGAGGCAAACAATTATTTGTTATTTTGCTTAGGTTCTGCAGTATGGCGGACACAAGGGCTCAGCACTCGCATGAGTTCAACCGACTACGTGCTACGAATTACTTTCTACTTCAAGACAAACAGCAACTGGAATCAAAACTCATCGGCGTTCAAGTTCTTACGGATCAATTGGATAGAAAAGAAGAAGAATGTAGGATTTTGAAGTTCAGGGTACAGGAGTTTGAGGTTTTGTTGTCGAGGGCCGAGAACCGTATCGCTCAACTTACTCAACAAAACGGAAAAGGTTTCCAGAAAGGTGTTGTTACTCCTGGTGTCTCGAAAAAGCTGTTGGACTCACTAACGAGGGAAAATACTAAACTCAAACTTGCACTAGAGCATGTCCTAAACAAAAATCCTAAAGGAATAGACCTGGCAGTGGTGAGTTACATAAGTAATGGCGTTTGATATTCGATTATTGTTGATCGAAATTCAAGTCCGCCATCTTGAATTTTTTCATCCAACTCAACTATCCTCGGATTTTTCTCACAACACCACAGTTGGTGATCATATTTTATTGTATTGGGTCTTTTTTAAGTTGATAGAGTCAGCATTATTCGTCCAAAACCTGTTTAAACTTGAAAATTTATTGCGAAATAACGACCAACTTTATGCTCGCGGAAATCGAACTAAAAGCTCAAAAGTCTGATACGAAAAGACGAGTTTTCGAATTGTTTGTATTTTGTTGACTAAAAATGGAGCTATGCCAACTATAGGTCATCAAAAACAATGAAAAATCCTAAATAATTTTTTTCAAAAATGTGCTTTAGAAGCAAATAATTGTTTTCTTAGAAAACGCCTTTACTTAGAAAGCGGGGAATCCCCGAATAGAACGGATATGATTCGTTGCATGATCATGCATGAATGGATTAGTACTTGTATTAAATTATGCAAACAGTGTCGAATAACAAGCGTCGGTACATGCGTTGGGAAAAACCCCTCATTTGTGCGAATTGTTTCGTTTTCAATCAACATTCTCCTATTCAACTGTCATCGAAGTTATGATTATCATATGAGATGCATGTGTTTTTCCTAACAAAATTTTTTTTCACATTTGTGACTTTTTTATGACCAGAAAAATTAAATTCCTTTTATATTCTTCTGTAGTAAAGTTAAGCTGGTTTATAATGTACAGTTGACAATTTCTATAAATTACTTTACCTTGCTTGTTACTATTTTATTATTTTAGGAAAACCACGATCTTCATGATATGGTTATTGCACAAAAAGATGAATTGGAGCAAATAAGAAAAGAAGCTGAAGAACTAAGAAGTGCCTTGAGAGCTGTTGAATCAGAAAATACCACAGACTTACAAGAACAAGTAGCAAGGCTAACAGCAGAGCAGACGAATACTGAACGAAGTCTCAAAGCCAAACAAGTATTTTGTGAGACAGTTGTAAATGAAAATGAAAGATTAAAATCTTCAATGGAAGCAGTGAAAAGTGAAAGAATAACTCAACTTGCAATACTCAAGAAACTGGCCAATGATTATCCAGTAATAAAGGAAGTTATTGAGAGAGCATGGTGTGGACCAGAAGACAATGTCGACGGACAAAATGCACAGCATAAAGCTGAAATTATGGTTAGTTGAAATGCTAATATTCCTAAATTATACAGTTGAATTGCAACTATGTCACTTTAGAAGGAAAACTTTAAAAAAGAAATAATTCAACCTTTATGTATTTGGCTCTATAAGTTGTATTTTTGTTACTTATGTGTTTATTTATGTCTTAAAATATTTTCAGAAATATGTCAAAAAGATTGAAGAAGTGCAGAAACAACTGGAAGAAAGTGAGAACACCAAAGCTATTCTTGAAAATGAAGTGCAAAAGTTGAGAGAAAACAATGAAATGATTCAAGAAGAAATGCAACAACTTGATGCTCAGTCCAAGGCAATGCTAGATGGCTTCATTGATGAAAATGAAAAATTGAAAGAAGGGATGAGAGAGATGGGAGCATCATTTGAAGAGGCAAACATGGTCAAGGGTCTCATGGAAGAACAGGTATGATGACTCTCTATTCTGTAATATTCTTTGGTTTTGCCTGTGCTAACTCATTAAGTCTTAAAAGGTTGAAAATCTTGCAAGATTTTGGCAAGATCTTAGAAGAATATTGAAAGGTCTACAAGAGATTTCATCTTAGATCAGGAAAGATATTGGAGCCCTGATCCTTTTGTTTTCCAGTTAACTCCACAGCAAGCATATTTCAGTAAATCTAATAAACTTGGAGTCTTGCCACACTGACCATATGCCATCCCAATTATCTGGTCTAATAAGCATTTTTCATGTTACATTTTTTCAGTGCAAAGGATTTGAAAATGACTTCAAGGCTGAACAAAAGGAGAAGGAGAAGCTCACTGCTGAAGTTAAGACACTCCTGAGAAAACTTCAAGAAACAACGGAGGAAAATAAACAACTGAAATCTGAGATGGACAAAATCAAAAACTACTTCAAGGCAGAGATTGACAGGAGACAAACTTATAATCAGCCACAACCAGCACCAGTAAGACTGAAGTTGCCATACTTTTGTAAACTTTGTTCTGATGCTTCATTAAGTTTGTAAACGAAGGGGGATGTTGAAGTCAAAGTCAAAATGCATCCTCTTTTGTGATGAGCTTCATCAATGCTATTTGCTGAAATATGTTATTTCTCTTTTCTTTCAGCGTCAGAAGCCACCATCACATCAACAGTATTCACAGCATCGACCTACAGCTGGGAAATCACCCAGTCCACCACCGCAGGAGCCGTGGAAAGCAAACCAGGCTGTTGGAGGAGGTTATAAACCTGTAAGTATTTTCTGGGATTGAATTAAAACATTGCTTGCAATTGAGATTTTATTGTGATGTTCTGTGATACTAGGTTCAAAGGATGATGCTAATTTGAGATTTTTTTCTATTGCAGCCTCATTTTAACCCACAGTACCATGGAGTAGTTTGTTCTGATGGTCCAGTAGATTCTCCTGGACGTGGATGTTTGAAGTGTCCGATGTGTCACAGAGCTGTACCATATGAGCAAATGGAAGAGCATATTAATGACTGTGATCAAAGATAGATATGATGAAGTCCATGATAGGGAAAATTCATGGATTTTGATTTTTTTTGCCCTATTAAAATGGGCATTCACATCACATTCTAGGACTGCTGCATATCATTGTACGCTAAAGAAAGAAGTGTTTTTAAAAGGTTGATGTAATGAATTATTACTGGCCTGTGTCCTATAGGCACAAAATGGAGGATGAGGAGAATAACACAGCCGCCCATCAAGATGATGGGTAGAGTCAAGCAAGTTATTGACTCAGGAGAATATAAATGGCTGGCCATCCCTATACGGCCCTTGGCATATGTCGAGATACACAACATCTGGAGATGGAGAATATGTAACATTACATGCCAGGGTAGCCAAGAAGAGTGAATGGTGTAAGAATATCTGGCTACCAATAATATGAGGACTACACTAAGGAGGCCTAATATGCAAAAATTCTCTGCTTTCCCTTTATCTATAATGCTTTATGCTTTGAGGAAAAGAAGAAGAGGAAAATGTTCATATACTTACCAAAGCTGATAAGAAAAGATTATCTAGAAACTGAAAAAGAAATCATGATTATAAGATTTTAAAACCAATTTTTTAATTTTTGCAAAACAATATTATCAATTGCCAAAATTTTTTGTGATTATTTGGATCAAAAAACAGTAAGATTCAACAGAACAATTGTCACAAATATTGACATCATCTTCACTGGTCAAAGTTAATGAATCAGTTGTGCTCATGAGGACTTACATGGTTCGATGGTCAGTTTTGCAGATTTTCGATTTGTAAATGCAAACTATTTCATGCTTTTATTGTTTTCAAACAAACTAAAATTCACTCCGATATGATAGTTTTCTTTGTCCCTAAAGGGATTCATGAAACATTCTTAGTAATATTTTCTCATTTTGAACCTCTATTATCAGTTTTGTCATTTCTATTTACATTCTTTTAGTCAACTTATTCCTCAAAGCAAAAAGCACCACAGTTGATGGGAAAATAGAGAATAAAAGGAAATACCACTATAGTCTTTACAAAGTCAGGATTCAAAGATTTGTGACATCATACAAATAGTTCTTCTTTTATCAGGTAAATCAAGTACATGTATAATAATTTAGAATGTAGTATGTAAGTCAATTTATGTTTAGTCATTTATGTTAGTCAATTTGTCACAAATTGGACTTTGCTTGTCATTCCATTGTTGCACACTAAGAGTCTTGTACTAAATCCAAGCTCCAATGGTTAAAGAGCAACTTCTATAGCATCTGGATGGTTGAAATAATGACTGATGTGAAGTTTGTTAGTCACAATTTTTTGCCATTATGAAGTTGTAGTAGCTGCCTTTTGAAACACTGACTTTTGGAGCTGAAAAGTCTCGCATTGTGTTGCACAGTTATGATAAGTACAGTTTTAGACTGCTTTAGATTTTAGCATTAGTAGTTTAATTATAGACATTTTAGGCTTTCTTAGACTTTCTACCTCTCATTCAGATAAAAATTCTAGCAGCTGATGCAACATGTTTTCAAGCAATCTTTCTGCAAGTTATACAAGAACAGCATTCAGCTAGGGAAATATCACCATGGAATGTGATGAATAATATAAGGAACCAAACTGCCAAGATGGCATTGATTTCGTTGTTCCACAAGAAATCTTCTACAGCATTTATATTTCTAATGATGCATGGACTACATACAGATCTTAAGTATCTGGAAGTGCATGGCAGTAAAGAAACAATCTGGTAACATATCTAAACATGTGGAACAAAGGAAAATAACAAAAACCACATAGAATATGGGGAAAAGAATGATAATGATGAAGAAGGAAAATAGAAATTATACTGTCAGTAATCATATGTATCATCAAAAGAAAACAAAAAAAAACCATGAGGATGAAATCATGTGACAACATTGGAGATTATTTTTTGAAAAGAACATCTAGATAATGAAGCTTAGTCTAAAGCTCCAAGATATGTATAAATTTAAGTGAAATAATGCTGAAAAAAAGAAAGGAAAAATCGAGATGATAGGCATAACTATAACATCAAACATATTTATGAAAAATAAAATAGCTGAAAAATTAAAAGAAAAGAAGGGAAAAGAAAAGTAAGGAAGAGAAAAGAAAAGTGGTTCAGAAACAGAATGCTCTATAGCTAACATTGTAATATAGCAATAAAAGAGAAAAAGTAAACAATTGTAAAAATCTAGTTTCAGTTTCAAACATTTGTAAAGCATCAAATTCTATATTATTATTTGTACAAATAAGTGACTTGTAAAAAAACATCAAAATCAACTGTATGTATGTATAGTTTTGTTTATGACCCTCGATCTAGTCGATAGTGTGTAATTCACTCGAAAGTTTTAGAGGTGATGTTAATAACTATATATTATTCCTAAATGCATTTTATGTTATTTGTAAAAAAAAAATGATATCATGATTATAACTTGAGTTTTTAATTCTGGATAATGTGTAGGAAATGTTTCATTGTTAAAGAAACTATTCAGTCAAAAATCTTCTTATTACATGTAATGAGGAAAATTTCCTTTTGGGATAAATATAAGTCATTACACTCTTTTCAGAAATAAAGATAAATCTTATCTGTCCCTGAAGTAGTTTTTATTGACTCAACTTTTCAGTTCGAGGTGGGCTTTATGTCGGGGGATGATGGAGCTTGAAGCTTTTCTCTTGCTAATGCATGGTACTTCAAATGTTTGACGAGATGTGGATTTCAAGTGCATCTCAAATGCTTGGATTGCGAGTGGTTTGTGACCTATTTTATCAACTCTTTCTTCAACCATTTTCATGTCATTCGTTATTCTTGCTATCTTTATTCCTTTCACCGCCATTGCCAACTCGGGTCTACTTGAAAGAAAGTGGAAAAATGAATTTGAAAAAATAGATTCACTGATTTTGGCGTTTTCGCCTCTGTCGGCCGGGACCGAACCAGCGTGATCTTCTTCCATCAAGTGAAATCTACTAATAGCAACAAACCGGGAAATTGAAAAATATTGAAATTTGAATTGTATCAACATGGATAATTCTTTGAAAGGATAGCATAAAACAAGGCAAATATAAATTGATCACATGATACTGTGCAGTAATGGGCATGGAAAACACATGCACGCGAAGGCAATGTCTAAATTTAACTTGAAATAAAATTTGATATTGTCACCTGACTCAAACCATATCTTCCGACGCAGTCAAAGGGCATCAGCTGGAGGTTTCTCAGACTTCTTTGACCAGACAAAACGTCCTTTGTGTTTGCACGCCTTCAAATTAAGGAAATCTTGATCTAATGCACGTGGTGCATGGGTGTTTCGTTTCCCCGCATGAGCATGTATTCCGGTTGTACTAACACAGGTAGCCCAATTTTTCATTTGCCATACATTCTCTCTCTATATATTCAGAACCATAGCTTGGGCTACCTGTAGTACTAATACGACGTTTAATTCATGTACGGTAAATAAGACTTTCTCAAGATTCGTGAGAACAACGTCACCTTTAATTTGATATCATTGAATGTGATATGACTCACGCGAACTGAGATCCATATACTAGTGGAATGATTGTCGATATGGCTCATCATTTTAGAGAAAAACCAAATACTGAGTTTCAAAGCCGGAATTTTGTGCGTCTCAGTCTGGGGAATTATCCGTTTTGAGTCTGAATTGTGTACTTTTTCCCGTTACTTCGTTCATTCATTCATTCATGTTTTCTTTCTCCTGTGATGGTCGTTTGATCACCAATTGAAAGAGCTCTAAATCAAAGGACTGCAATATGCTGTAATCCGTACTTTAGCTGTCAAATTAAAACACGGTAACTATATTTCAATATCTCAATGGTTCAGTGATATCGATATAAAACTTCCAGTTTAAATAGATTTTGAGGCCGAATTATTTTTCCGAAGTCGGAAGTCTAGTAGAAGCACGCCATTGGTGGTGATCCTCCATTCCTTAGCCTTTCGTTCGATTCCGGTTCCTTCCTTTTTCCTGGTCATTTTTTATTCATCAGGAGAGAATTTTTCCCCTGTTCCTCCTTTATTCTGGCTATGATTTCTTTTCCATCGTTCCTTCGTTTGACTTTCATCTTTTTTTTTTTTTTTTTTTTTAATCTTTGTTTTTTTAGAGGATATATATCCGAGTAAAGCAGAGCTTTTTTCCAACTTGGTCCTCTCATACTAACAAATACAAATAAACTAATAATAATTACAAGTGCTTTTGGGAAACCCAAATTTTACTAGTAAGGAGACCAAACCAGTTGGATATTTACAACTATTTTTCTTTTGTTTCTTTGTTATTGCTTTTTTCTTTCCATATTTTTCTGCTTTCTTCTCTACCTCAAGTTTCTTTTTTAAATTTCTTTCTTCATTTCGTTATCTTTTTCCCCTTTCCTTCCATCTTTCCCTCTTCAGTTACTATTGGTGAAAAGTTCTCGCCAACAATCCTCACCAACAGTAATTGCCAAAATAAACGGGAACCAAAGTCTCCCCGCCCTTCAAGTGACGATAGGGCGAGGCACTCACGTGATTCGACCTCAAAGTCACGTGACCAACCATATGGAGCGAAGTACTTCCAGCGATTTCAAAAACGACTGGGCTGATTTTCAATGATAGGGAAACCTCAAGAAATCTTCCTCAAACTGGAACAAAACAGCAACAACAATCTCCCTAACAAGAACCAGGTAAGTTGAAGTAGAAAGTAGAGTAGTTCTTTCAGCCATTAAAACAATATTAACATTTTAAAATCATAAAGCAATTTCACTTCATCCTTTTTGGCGACTTAACTCTTAAAACAAAAAGTCAAATGAATATTAATGGTGTTTATCAGCTTATCGGTTTTCTACATGGTCTACTCCGATCTTCCAAATTCGAAACCAAATGGCAAATTTGATGGCCAAAGATCGGCGTCCCCTTTTTCTCATCGATCTCGCCCCTAATGGATAAACGTCGGTTAGATGACATTCACTCAAAGTTTTCAATGTTTTTTCTTCAAACTCCTGTACACTATTTAATTCCTTCTATAAAGTCTATATATTGACAGGTATCAAAAGGGGGGATCGCACAAAGACGAGAGAGTGAGCAACCATTATTGAGGGCGTATTATAAAGCCTCTCACGGGCTTAGGGGAGGGAGGGGAAGGATAAGCCGATCACCACCCCATCCTCCTAGGGCAGCAAATAATGACCAGCCCCATATCTGAAAAATAAAATTCCGACTTTTCCCTGACCAAAAAAAACAATTTTCACTGGTCACACCGTATACTCATGTTACGAAAAAATTAATTTATATAATGCATCCAAAGGAAGCCGAAATTCACTGACCAACACCAAAATTCCCTGACCTTGAAAAATTCAGAATTCACTTCCCAATAAAACACTTTCTAGTTTTTGTTCGAAGTCTATGATGATATTACAGTATAAAATGAATTTAAAAACAACTTTTTATTCATTCTGAAAGATCACTTTATTCTATATAACACCCTTTATACACTCTGTATGATTCTTATCTATTATACAAAACTCCAATAAATTAATAACTAAGACTATATCACAATTTATACAAGCTAGCACATTCTAAAAGCCTGTTATAATATTAATAGGTTTCATGCTTCATGAATAGATATATAGCAATAATCCTGACAGAAAATTTAGTTCTACAGGATATACCATTCTAAATGGATAAGAACTGGCTTCGTTCATTCAACTAAGTGATCAATTTATTATTAGTACATTAAAGGTCGCAGCAATACTGCAACTTTTTTTATTACTGGCAACATAACCTTAGATATTGCAGTGTCAATTATGCATACAGCCAAACACATGAAAATCTGAAAATGTTTCATCTGGAGAAAAGTTCTAGCATTTGAACTTTCTGCAAAATGTTTGGTGTTATGATAAATTGACAATGTTGTCTCTCTTCTTGCAAAACACAGACATATTGCTTTTTCTGTTAAGTTAATTAACAGATTTCCAATTCCAAAATCGTGTTGCACAGCATATATTGGCAGCATAAGGATCATAATTTCTACAGGCTTATTGCAATCACTCTATGATATACAATTATTGAATGTATATCTTCATCAATGTATTATAAGACTTGGCAATGCTTCCTGCAAATTGCCACATCGTTTCGATGAAGGAATTTGCACAAAACAAAATTTATGCTTTTCCTGTTTCTGTGAACTTGACAATTTCAGACGTTAGGTTTTTTACTTCTGTCTTCAAAAAATTATGGATTTACAATAGCTTATTGTAAGTTAGAGAGATCAAAGTGAAAACACAGGTCTTTAAATATGTTGCATATGGAATTGTCTAGATCACAGAAACATGAAAAGAAGCCTAAATTTATAATATATTATTTATTAAACACACAATCAAGAGTCGCCAGTCCAGCTGCATGGTTCCCATTCTGTAATACAAAGAGTCACAAATTATTTGAAAAAAATAAAACAAAATAACTTGTGACTCTTTCTTGCAGTTTGGTTTATTTGGCTCAAACTTTCGACCGTCATTCCCTGATTATAATCAGTTGCAAACTGTTTGCACTTTATATAGATTTAAAAAATATTACCTAGGCCTGCAAACTGTACCCTGCTTGAGAGGTCTTTTTGTAGCCCCATATTTTAGCAGTGGGTCCACGGCTTGGAGAAGAAGAGGAAGAAATTTAACCTCTGGTCAAGAGTGGCAGTTTGACCAACTAATTTGCATGTGGTGGCTAGACAAAATGCAAAAATTTTTTTTCTATAACAAACACACTTTTTTTGAAACCTCGCTTAAAAATTGCATCTTTCATTTTGTTTACATTGTCTGAAAACAAAATATTATCCCTGCTTAGTGGTTGCTATGGTAATCTTTTTCTTCATTTCTTGCCCTATTTTATACATAGCTGGATATGCAAGAATCATAGCATTGGCAACAACAATCTTTCATATATTAGTCCTTTTTTTCATAATTATTATCTCAAATATTTCCTTCACTTTTTCTCAGTCAGACTTTTCTTTGCTAGTCATGTTTCTGCAAGCCAGACAACTCCTGATATGACACATTTTCTTATGTTTTGCCGTCCACCCTTCAAATTTACACAATCTGTTGAATTTTTGACAAAAGCAAAAAAGCACCTGTTTTAAAGTTGCCAAGGTTGCAGAAACATGAAAGAAGCTCTTTCAGCAAAAGTGAAAGTGAAAGTGAAAATGAAAGTGAAAGTGAAAGTGAAAGCATGACATGATTGGTTTCAAAACAAAATAAGAAAATATGCTGTTAAGCAAATTTTTTTATCTATCTGAATTAGATGTAATACAAAAATATTCCTCCCCCCAAACTCTCCACAATAACATGTTCTGTCAACACTATTTTTATAAAGAGCACTTTAGCTGATATGACAATAGATGTTGTTAATGTAGGCATTTGCAAAACCAGGTTATAGTGGGAAGTTGTGGGATATCCTGTAGTTGAGCCCAATACTTTAGAGTGGAATTCCATTATCTCAAAACTACTGGGGACCAGGGAAAAGGTTGGAAATAACAGAGCTTACAGCTATTCAATAAAAGTGTTACACCGACAAAAGTCCATGGGAGGTTTCAAGTTCAAGATATCTGCCGTTTGAGATAATGGGACTCTTTTATATAAAACTATCAAAAATATCTTAAATCATTCTTATGCATGAAGTGTCGCCAAGCCATTACAAATTTTAAAACTACAATATACATATATATGTGTGTGTAATATTATCAAGCATACATATGTTACAGTCATCCTAAATGGCATGCACAGAATCATCTTTGCCAAAAAATTGGGGTTGGTGGATGTTAGTCAAGGCATTGCCATGACATTCCAAAGACACATCCCTTTGAAAACTTTGTGTTTTCCCAAAATGTTGTACAATTTCGTACATGCTTTTGAAAATGACTGTAATGTAGAAGTTACTAAAACTATCAACTGCACTGCTACCTACTATTTCACACTAGTTTCTTCTGGGTTTACCTGGATTATATTTTTGGAAAAACAACAGAATCTGGGACTTTGATACTCCATGTTCAATCTAAGCTACTGTACATTAAGTAATTCCTATTTTCTCCAAATTCTGCAGGTGAATTTCCAGAAGACTAAGAAACAGTGAAATGGCTTTCTATGATACGTGCAAGCAGGATTACCTTTCAAACATCGGATTTTTTTCCCTTTACCCTCTTTGCCCTCTTTACCCTCTTTGCCCTCTTTGCTGAACTAAAAGACAAAAAAAGTGAATACCATTTTAATATTCGACTTTTATCAATTCATACACTTTTTTTCATAATCATTTTGTTAATCATTAATCCTTAAGTGTATTAATCCCTCAGATCACGTTGTGCTCATGCGTAGCATACGCGTGATTCGTGCTTTGTTTTCCAAGTGCTGTCCAAAGGTTAGACATTTCGTGATTTGTGGCACGTAAATGAAACAGCGAAAATCAAACCCCATGTATTGCTCAATAAAGACCCCAGGTTAAAACTAGTAAAATCGCTTAAAAAATATGTTTTTGTGTTTGTTTGGTAGGTACTTAATTGCGACACCTTACGAGGGCTTAAGATGGACAATAGAAAAGATGCAAATTGTTATGCAACCCAAGCCAAATTAGACGAAGAAATACTACGTATAAGTCTTACCTCTGCTAGATTCAACGCGGTCCCTTGATGTCGAAATCCAGGTCGGTTGTCATCTTTTCAGAGCTGCATGAACTGACGTTAAAAAGGTGTAAAAATGTGGTACGAGGCGACGCTAAAGTCGAAAACAAATAACTCTTTGCCGGTCGGTTGAACAGCTCCGATGTCGAAACTACGGCATTGCCGCTTTTTTCCTCTGTCTGGGTTTTCTTCTGCTTTGCTAAATAACGCGAGTACAGTTGACCTTCAATTGGAACAGAAGCCATGTTGATGCTACGAGCGCCTTTTATTAATGGCCTGTGACACTATAGGAAAACGAAAACAACAACAAATGAATATTGGAGAGATATAAAGACCAAGTCTAATGCTACTAATTGCACAACAAACCAAAACAATTAGGTAAAGCATAACATATTTTGAGATTTTTTCCTACCTTCACTTAAAATTTGCTTTGGAATAAAATGTTTTTTTGAACGTTCGCTTTGTTTACTTCGTACTTTGGACCCTATCTGTTTCTCTGTTCGATAATTTCTACAAATAAGTTACTCTTGGTTCTTTAGCACAGGTTTAATTATACGAGAAACAGTTTGAAATAATAGCAAATTCCAACCAATCTGAAGATACTCGCTGTGTTGGGCACATTCTAAAGCTTTAGATCAGAAGCAATGACAGAGAAAGTGGTACGATTGAAACCCTTCGCGAGTTATAGTATTCTTCTCAACCAAACGATCATAATGTATTCTGGGTAAATAAGCACGCCCTCGCTGACGTCAAAGTAGTGATGTAAGCCAATCAAAACGGTCGTAAGGAATGACCTCGTGCACGTAATGTATCTTTCGAATCAAATAATGGTACATATGTTTCTACAATATTTGACAGCTTTAGAAACCTACGAAAAATACTTTGTTAAAACAAAATATGAGATTTTGAGATTGATTTTACTCTTGCCGAGGTTTTGTAATGCTGTTTTGAGTTAAGCTGCCTTGATACCCTTGGGACTGGTGGGACATGACCCCGGGGGGGGGGGGGGGGGTACTACCAGGTCCTCAAAACCATGACCCTATCCCAGACCTAGAATTTTGATTTCATATACCCTACCCCAGACTAAACCTACATTTTTTTGACATGCAAAAAAAATTATTCAATAGCTTTCAATAACTATTTGGCAATTGTTTAATTGAATTTAAATCGTTATTTTTTGTGCCGGCAGAAAACCTAGCCTACCAGGCTAAAACAACTAAAACATAACCCTATCCCGGAAAAAATGTCAAAAAGATACCCTATCCCAGACAAAAACCTTACTCTTCCCCAGACAAATTGTAAAAAAATGATACCCTACCCCAGACCTAAAAGCCAAAAAACCATACCCTATCGGGCGGCACATACCCGTATAGCAAATATAGGGGAGTACCCCCCCCCCCCCCCCCCCGGGGACATGACTTGGCGTTGCATACTATGTATGTATGTATGCCTTGTCTCCTTGGCCTTCTTATCTCGTCATGTCAAACCAACGTCAGAGGCATTGAGTTCTATGTCTGTACGTATGGACAGTTGAAGCGCAAAGACGTTTTCGATAATCAGGCGTAATCTTGACTTAGAAAATGCCTTTTTCGGAACTTCACTCATGAACTCAAGAATATCACTGAAGTGTTGAGCCTGTTCCGGCTTTCGAGTTGCAGTTTTGGGTGTATTGCATTGTATGGTACATTTCATATCTACAAGTGCGCGTCTGGGATGGGGTGGGGGGAGTGAAAAGGACTGTGGTCAGGAAACAAAACATTGTTTCAGATACGGACTTTTCCCTTCTCGTATGCGGGCTTGTCCTTCATTTATTTACTCCAAGTCCATTCTAGTATTCCCTACTAATTTGAGTGCTCTTGGTACAATAGGTGACAGATCTAGTGTAAAAGCCACGATCAATACTTTTGAGTTAATGAGTATGAAATGTATATGTGATCGTACCATACTGAATGGACTCAGAAAAAATTCTGAGCCCCAGATGGAAATCGAACCCACGACCCTCCGTATGCTTGTCGGACGCTCTACCACTGAGCTGCTGGAGACTCTAATGGCGAGTAGGTCGTTAATGTGGGTTTAATTGTGACAAACGTACTGTATAAGCTACAGTCACAGAGTATGTAAGCCTTGACAGCTGCATGTTCCTTTTTAATTCAAAAATTCAAAAGCTTATCTTATTACAAGGTGACAAAAGGTCCTGGGATTCTATAAATCAGAACTCATTAAATTCAATCAATGCTATTCTTTCTGAATGCTGGAGAATTTGATCCATTATTTTGACTCAGTGATAATAAATATTAAATAGAATTGATGTACATGTCTGAGCTTATATATGTACTTATTTTAAAAACTTCTAGCCATTGATCCATTATAGTTTGTGGTAGAAATGTGTTGCCACTGCTGTGGCAGTCAGTTGAAAATTCCTAATAAATATTATCAATTGTTTATATATATTATATATATATCCTTTTCTACCAAAAGTTTTGATTTGTTGTTACCGAAAAATAAAACATTGTATACACCTATTTCAATTAATGTTGATAACAGGAGATCTCAAATGGTCTATCTGAGACCCATTGAGGAAGGCTGAATGTTCATCTTATAAATGTTGCAAATACATAGTTGCGATCACACTTGAATGGTACTGAATTTCTAATTTGTCACTTATTACATTAATTCACAAAAAAAAAATGTTTACACTCACCAATTCCTATTGGACTCAGATCAACAATTCCATACCTCCTGTTATCAACATTAATTGAAATAGGTGCATGTCTTATTGCACACTCTTTGGTTTTCAGTTTAACATCCTAATAGGATTTCATTACAATTATTTACAATTATTTAGAGTAATATTATCATTCATGTTTATTAAAAGTCAGGGGCAGATCAAGCTTTGGGGGGGGGGGGGGGGGGGGTTTGCCTGAACTCTCTAAACTGCAAACAAACACCCCAAATGAGGATGAGGAATTGAACCCCTTTAATTCGAAAATATCCAATGTAAAATTTTTTTTTTTTTTTAATTTGGCTTTGGCCATTGACCCCCCTTTTTTCTCCCTTTTTTTTTTAGCTTCCGCAGTTCAGGAGTTGAAACCCCCTAACCAAAATTGTGAGCCCCCTTAGCAAAAATCCTTGATCTACCCTGTAACTAAATAAATTAAGTGTTAATTAATTCATGTACTGAATGATGTTTTTACTCTAAAGCTATGTTGGTAATAAATGCACTATTAGAGTACACAAACTAAACCCAACCCATGATCATGAGACATAAATGTACTCTAGTACCTAACTGGAAATTTAAAATTCCATTTTAACTGACTATTACTAATTATTTTTAAAATTAGAATAAAATAAATTTAAAGCTGGTTTAGTCTGCACACTCCAATAACTGTAATAAATTATCATGCATTCCTTTCCTTTTTCTTTGAAAAAAAAAAGGAAAAATCTTTGAAAAATTGTCAGAAAATAGTAACTATTCACGTATGGCTTTAAGTTGGGCACTTGTATGTACTCATCCATTGAAATTCTTCAGTTACTCCAAGGTGCAGAAATAATACACTTATTACTGACAATACATGCATTATTTGATGACTGTTGCCAAAAAAATCAAACTGGCCTGGATACCACCTCTCAGGGATCCTTGCAATATTGATCAGCCCACCAATACATGCAAAGCTGTCCATTACGATACAGTATTTTAATGCTTCATTACTTCCGCAGCCGTAGTCCAAGAACTTGAGAGTCAGACGCACACATAAAAACATGTACCTCAAGACACCAAACACTGCTAGTGGGGCAAATCTTTCCTTTGGAGTTTTAGCAGTCAGGATGAATGACAGAGAGGCACAAGAAATAATTAAATATGTCATCACTGCAAGATTTCTCCAGATTGGAAAACAGAACAAGGTTGCCCTGATCCCACAAAGAGCTCCAAATGCATTGACTGCCCAAACACCACACATGTCAAAGTTCAATAGACTGTCGTAAGTGCCTTGACCATGGTGATGGCACATGAAGAGATGATATATGAGACTTGAAAAAAAGGGGATACAACATGAGAAATAGTGGAATGAGAACCAAAATGGATTCTGTAGACATGCTTGTGATGCTGTTAGAGGGATCATAACCATCAGCAGAATACATGGAATACCTGAAAAATAAGGGGAAAAGTATTCCTAAGTGAGTATATAGGTAGACATAATATTTATAAACATTGCCATTGTGATGTTATTGTGCCAACTGTTTTAACAATAGGTTTTGTCACAGTCTGTGCTTTGTTGGATTGCATTGTCCAAAAGATTTCTGGTTGGTCATAAAAATCAACCAAGACATTGTCATTCAGCATGATTTTCAAAATACCTTTTAGAAACTAAGTTCTTTTGGAATAACAAAATAGGCCCCTTGCAGCATGGCACAATGCAGCTCAATTTGGAGGGCAAAAAAAAAAAAGAATTTCAAACCCCTAAGAATGGAACCTATTGTGCATAATTAATTGCCCTCCAAATTGAGCTGCATTTGGACGTGCTACAAGGATAACTTTCTTTCAAAAGCTGGTGGTAACACCATGCTTCACAAAATGTAGCAGGATGCAGGATTTTGGGAAAAAAATTTGTGGGATTCGGGATCTGGACCCCCCCCCCCCCCCCCCCCTTCCAGACCCTGTCTCAGAATCCTCATTTGACATCATAAATTGATAAATATTTGAAAAGTGCCTGTTCAATGCTTCTGTTCACGAACCAATAAAGGGTAAAATTGACATAAATTTACATATTATTAGTAACTGTCGTTGTAATACAAGCTAGTATCTGACAATTTCTAGCTACGTAGGATAAATCTTTGTTATGTTAAACAAGCTGTGATGTATTTATGGATTGCCTGGTTTTGTTAATGTATAATTTAGTATGAAGGCTTATGTGCTGCAGAGTTATTTGTGAATATATAACCTTGTACCTGCTAGAATGTTTGGGCTCCAAGTACATTGTGGTCTAGTGGCTTTCAAATATTTTCAGTAATTTGAGGGGGAAAATAAAGGAATCCTACATCATTAAAAAGACTTAGAGAAACCCTGTAGCAGAATTCAAGTTGTGGTGAAAATTTATTTTATGGAGAAACATAGTTACTTTATTCTACAAAATATAAATAAATTTCATCTATGTGGGATGAATTTAAATTTGCATATCAACTCTTGCCAGAAATTTATTAATAGTCCACAGATAAAAATATTACTGTACACAATATGTCAGATTACCAATCTAAGTAAATTAAAATTTTCCAAATTCTTAAATTCAATGAACGATATTATTATTATTTTGATGAAACGTACAAGAATGTTGACATGCTATCCATAGTATTGCAAAGAAGCTACTCAAACTTCAAATTTATCATAGTTAAAAGTATGTTAAAATTGCCTTGAAGTGCAAATTACTTGACGTATGTAAGGAGGCATTAAGTCTAAAGAATGCTGTGAATAATCCACTTACCGTGAGAGTAAATGTTAACAGATTCATTATGCAGATAGGTGAGACTGTCCAAGCATTCAGACATCGTAAAATTACATCGATAACCGGTCAATACAAATTTGTTAAACTTGAGCCACGATGGACAAAAATGCCATGATACAAGCCGTCGAGGTGGTTTTTTCTCCTCTGTGATCTCAGCTACAGTGTTATCACTGTACATCCAGGGCTTGATCATTCTTTTAAGGACCATGTTGGAGGCGAATACTACACCTGCGGCCTTTTCGATGGAATGGCCTGACGTCGCATGTCAACAATCAAACAAACCTCACTCTTACCAGGCGTTCCACGCACACTAGATACCAGTCTCCTTAATAAATAAATTACATAAATTCACAACCTAAAAAAATATTCTCATAAAAACAAACATTAAAAGATTAAACCAGATTGAAAAACTTCGTAATTTATCTTTTTTATTCCCAAAATATTTAAGCTTTAAAAATATTTTTGAAAAATCGAATTCTTTGGAGCGCACGCATGGTATTATGGGTAGAATTCAAAATGGCCGACGATAGCACAGGTTCTTCGGATGTCGAGAAAGAAATCCCTCCCTGGGCTAAAGGAGAGGGTTTGAGACATGTGGAAAAGGACGTCCTGATTCCAAAAATAGTGCGGGAGATATCGAGAGAGAGATGCAAGCCATATCTCGACGGTAAGGCTTTGAGAAATCGAAAAATTTCAGTGTACAGTACTGTACAAATTAAGCTTATTATGTAAGCTCATTTAACCATAGCTTTCATATTTTTTTCTCTTTTTCTCTTACAAAGAATTCACAAATTGCTGTAAAGGTAGAACATTATCAATGGTTTGGACATGCAGAAAGGAAAATCGAGTAATGCAAGACTGTCTTCGAAAGTAGTAAGTGTGTTGCCAAATTGTTCATGTGTACAAATTTAAGCTTATAGCTGTAATGAACTTGTTGACTTGCTCTATACGTTATGTTCGTCATTATATCCTACGATGTTACATATAAGCTTACTTAGATATTTTATGAGGCGCAAATTCATTAATTAGGATGCGTAATTGAACTAAAGGATATCAAATTTTAATTGAATTTCAATCATTAATTTAAGCCTAATATATTCATTATAAAACAATTGTTTGGCTTACCACATTGTCGCTATGTGTATAATATTGTGGTCATTGCATTAATCATTCCACCAGCTATTTTTAACCTGTACTTAAGTAATAGTGCACTTAAGCTTACTTGTGCATGTGTTGTTTTAAGTGGGAAATATACTTTGCAATTTGTTGGCCTGACACCATCATGAAGGAAATCATGGATGTAGTTTAGAGCCTGATTCAAGCCTGATTCAAAACAATTGAATCGACCCAATTTACAAAATCTGTAGCACTGTCACAGATTTTCTCATGTCGGCCTGATTTTTCAAATTAAATCTGGCTTGAATCAGGGCAACAATTTGCTTCCTGATACATGATACATTCTGGTAAAGAATATAATAGGGCCAACAGTTGCAGTGTGTAGACAGGCCTTAAAGAAAATGAAATTGACATTGGGGTTACAGGTACCATTGGGATCCCTGTGGGGAAGAACTGTGGCATGGAAGAAGATCAAGAAAAAAATAGAGGTTTTGCACCATTACATGCTGGCAGCCATGTCAGAACAATAAAATCTGTTTACCCATGGGAATTGAATTCTTTCTCATATAAAATGATTGTTGTTGTTCCTGCCAATGATCTAACATCGCTGCATTAATGTTGTCATGTGATGATGTAAAACCTCTATGGACCATTTTCAAATTTGTACAAATATACTGCTGTGTTCCTTGCAGACTCATTTACTTAGGGTTAGCCTTATTTCAGCATAATTTAGAATATTTACAACTACCAGTACGATGCTAAACTCCAACAGTTTGAAATTCCACTGACCTTCAAAGAAAACATGTAAATATTATTTCTAGACAAAATCTAGTCATTGGCTAACCCTGAGCAACAGAGAAATTGAGTATTGTTAGCAGTTGTTTGCTTTTTTCAGCATAATTATATTTTAACAAAAAAGATATTAAGAATTTAGCACTAATTTCTAATTGCAGTTCTCAAAAAGAATAAATTCCAAAGGTGTTACTATCCTGATTTATTTGTATAATGTCACAAACATTTGTCTAATAAACATACAAATTTTTCATGTAAAACTGTCAGATATCAAAAATATCTTGTATGTCTTAAATATTAAAAAGACTAATAAAAAACTATTATCATTATCATTATCATTACCGTATTATTATCAATATTATTTTATTTATTTATTTCAATATTATTTTATTTCCTTGTGGATTGAAAAAATATCTATTTTTAACCTCTGCCACCAAATTTCAATTTCAGTTTCAAAGACAGCAGTGTTTATGAAGAAGCTAAACACCTATACCTGCAGAGGAGAGATGAATTTCAGAAGGATTATGTCCAACATGGAGAAAAAACAGAATTCAAGAAAAAGGAGTCAGTCACATTCTAGTGAATGTGCAAAACTGCTGTGTGTTATTCATAGGCATGGCTTTGATGGCCAAAACTTGAGAACAGCCAAATTATAATTGTAAAAATTATAGAAGTTTTCAACATTATGTGAACTCAGTAGCTGCAAGGTGCACACTGAAACTTGTTTATTTTTTGCTTCCAGCTTTCAAAAACTTATGGGGGCACTTGGATGAAAATGCACTAGTTTTTGAAAGTCCGAACAATTCAAATATTTGAGGATGATATGACTCAAATATGATTATGAAAACCAGATTGGCAAAAAGTTTAGTTTGGAAGCAGGTTTCAGTTTTGGTTTAAAACCTAAAAGAACAATAGGGTTGAGTAAATGATGTCATTTACTTACAATTTAGATTCTACAAATAACTGATAATTTTTGCCCACCACTTTAATTTGACTGTGAAGAAAATATGTTGCTTGGCTACTATTTGGGCCATATAGATAAGTTTAACAAGTTTCAAGTAATTTCCAATTTTCATTGATTTTCATCCAAGTGCCCCTTTAATAATCAGTCAGTAGCTTTTGTATCTCATATTTTTTTTAATATCTTATCTGGTCACAGTGAAAAGCCAAATTCCAAGGGGTGACTCACAACTACTGAGTACCTATAATATTGACAATAATTGTTGTAAGTCAGATAATTTACAAGGCACAGTCAGATTAGTTTATCAAGTGAAGCTAATGTATTTCCATATTCTATCTGTCAATGAGTACATCAGTCACATGACTACTTGTGTAATGCCTGTATTATCAGCCCATCATTTTTGGCCATCTGTGTCACTCCTTAACCACATCAGATATGCAGGTAAAGGGAGCCATAAATGATACAGCCGAAGAGTTGTTGCATGAGTCTTGATTGGCAGTTTCTTGGAGTTAACAGATAAGGAAATGCCTAAAATTAAAAGGATTTTTTTAGATTTATAGCTGCATTCTGTTATTTCTGAATTACTCCCAATAGTTGTAAAACAGAGGTGTACCAGATCATTGGTGTTAGCCGAGAATGCTAAACAGTAGACCTATTAAATTACTGTTTTCTTGTTTCACACAATGTGTCATTCCCTTGAGTATTTATTTCTTTTGTTAATCAGTTAAACTTGAGAAGACAACAAAGAATTCTATACTCAAGAGAATGATCAGTGGTGGAACCAGGATGATTTGAAGGGGTTGGCTGTGATGCCCCTGTAGTACCAGTAATAGACCTTTCTCAAATTAGCTTGGATGATCACAAAACAATGGTTTCAAGTCAAGGTGGGCCTTGATAAATAAAAGTCTCAACTTGGAACCACTGTTTCGTGATCATCAAAGCGAATTCAGGAAAGGTCTGTTAACTTTATTTCAAGCCAATGTGTTATTGACTTTGAGATTATAAAAACAATCTTTTCTAATTCTTACCTTGGTCTCTGGAGCAGTTTGTACACTGAGGAAAGAATCTCTGTTTCTGTCCAGGCTTTACCAACTTGTTAGGTGGCATATGGTCACCAATAAACAATGGTGATCTCTTTGTTCCACATGTATGACAGCCATATTTTCTTCCTGTATCAAATTTGTTATGATTATTTTGACAAAACAAAATGTTTTTTATAGATGGTCAGAACATAGCCTGAGAAAACAGAAGTCCTTTTGCTCCTCATCCCCCCACAAAACTAAAGTTTCGCCAGAGGATGAGTAAAAGGATGTTTGTTTTCTCAGGCTAGTCAGAACAAAGATGCAATGTCACTAAACCTACACTGTAAAAACTGGTTAGCACATGACATCACAATGACAATGTTTACAGTATAAACTTTACATCCACCTATTGAGGCCAGTTTTTGGGCAGGGGTATATAAGGATGGGATCACCTATACAAGCTAGCAATGAAATGTTGTTATTGTCCATACCCCCAAATAACATTTGGGGGTATGGACAGGGTGAGGGGGTCCTAGGATGTCTACGATCACCCTCATTACTGGGTATGAAAAGGGATATCATGGATAGGTGGATAGCACATGGATGTTGCATACTAATGATACAGTATATGTGTAGCACATGCATGCATAAGTTACAAACCTAATTTGGTCAATTTCTCCCTAGTGGCATCAGATGCATACAGCTGGCCAGGAGCTGGGAGAGACACTCTTGCAAATGCTCCAGGATGCACAAGACTGCTTGGCAGGACCGATCGAAACCTTCCTCCAAAAGCCTTAAACAACATCACACTCCCCAGCGAGTACAGAAGTAAGTCATAATGACTGTAGCTATACTGAATCGTAGGGACGAGAGACTCTAGCTTTTGTTTGTAGGACTCAAAAGCTCTAGTCGATATGTCCTTGGAAAAATTTACATATAAGACAAATAATAACGACGCTATGGAGCCAGAAAAGGCTACAGAAAACACTCCGAAGACTGGCCCGATTAGACGTCTGTTATTTGTTATTCGAAGTGGACGAAAAATAGCAGTTTGGAGATACCCAATGCTGAGTGGAAAAGCAGCAACGCTCAACACTGTAGCTTCTGCGATATCACAAGCTCTTACTGGTCGCCCATTTTCTTTCCTTTTTAGTCTGAAATCGTTGAGTATTTCTTTAGATTTTGCACGAAAACTTTCCAAAACTTTTTTCAAGAACTCGTCCGCCATGCTTGTTTCAGTTGTCTGCTGATTATTTCATGGGATCCCTGTGGTTTTAGTTGTACCACAGGGATCCCAAGAAATGGTCCCAAAGGATTTATTAGAGACAAGTTTACGTTACCTTGACGACACAATCGAATTTGTCAGTATTGACCTCTAACAATGGAAACAACAAGCATCAAAATGGAAGGATTGTTGAGTTGATTATTATGTCTCGTTCCTGCGATTCTAAAGAGTGAAGAATGTCTAAATGTGGCAAGAAATGTGAATTATTTATAAAGTAGTTACTTAGAGATCAACTTGAGTATAAATATGCCAGAGACCGATAACCCAAGAACATTCGTCCGTCCCAAACCGATACCCGTACCACCGCATCGTGGACTAAAAATCACGGCTAGGAACTCGACGATCTACACATGTGAAATACCTAGCAGAAAGCAAGTAGCACACGAGAACTATACTCGTCGTACCCACCAAATGACAAAATGTGGGTACCGTTCTGTGAACTACAAACCTTATCAATCCATTGGAGATGTCATATTGGACGACAAGAAACTGATCCTGACCGCGTTGGGACAAGACGGCGACCAAATTACCCAGGTAATACTGAACTTTATTTTCATTTTCATGACATTAAAAAGAGTTAACGAGTATTTTATATCAATGGAGTCAATTGTTGAGCACTTTTAATGAGCAAAGAACTAAGCCACTCAGTGGAGACCAAGTTTGTATATTTCATTGGACTTAACTTTGATTCAACATTGTCAGAGTTGAACATCATTCGTAATGTTTACTCACGGATATTTCCATCGAGTTTACTAACTCGAGACTTACTCTTAGTTCGGAAAGTTCCTCAGCAGCAGATGAAGTGAAAAGCACTCCAGTTCTCATCTTTAACCAGTTAATTTAGGGATTGAAATTTTGATATTTACCCCGGAGTTTTTTATTTAACGCGGTGGATACTGAAATCTCACGTGCCGCGCGGGGAAAGCAGCTGGTACATTTTGGATTGTAAACATGAAATTTGTTCCAGGTATTACGGAAATGTTATTTATTCCGGGTTAGTTATAAGCTGAAGCACTCTGATTTCTATACATAGTCGTTTGATAATGATCAATAAAGTAGAAGTCTTGGTGTACGTGGCGCAGTGGCTTTGACCTTTGATACAGTTTTGATTATAAAACTCGGGGAGTATCTCGAATAAGCACGTTTTGATACTGGTTATGATATCCCGTATTTTTTTATTCTTATCTACCGACTTCAATTTTAACAATAATTTTTCTAGTTTTGCAAAAGATATTTAACTCTTGTCGGTTTTATTTTCCGAATTGACGACCAAGAACGCTAAAAAACTATTATATTAAACCTGCCTCATACTGATCAGATTTGGTTTATTTTTATCTGATTCTTTACTCGACATTTCCAACATTTTCAGTAGCTTTCAGTCCATCTGTCGACTGTTTTTCGCGGTTTGTTTTGCTTTTCGCTATCTTTTTTTATTCATATGGAACTCTTTGTTTTCTAATGACACAGTGTACATACATTTGATAACAACTGATGCTGTTTTTCCGTTTTTTGTTTGATTTTTTAATGAAAGGTCTTTTTGTACAAATAATTTGTCTTTCTATTCTTCTGTTTCCAGAAGCACTTAGATCTGATATTCTAAAAATAATTTTATTTCTAGAAAGCATGTTTTTAATCTTATTTTAAGAAAGCAATGAATAATTGGAATGGTAGTTTTAATAGTTGTTGTTTTGGAATTAACTCTTTCAAACGTGAAATTTCCCTTGGGATATGCGGTAAATAATGACTTAAAAAAAATGAGTGGACAAACAGAATTCTATACAAAAGCTAACCATGTAGTTATCAGTTTATTACCTTTCCCGTCTATAATTGACAGTTCGTGGAGTTATTCAGTCTTTAATGGGAATATTTTCGTTTCCATATCACAGAAGAACGTATAGAACTAGTCAAGCTTTTCTTTTGGCAGTACAAAAAGAAAGAACTTAATCCGGCTTTCTTTACCTCAAAAACACAGGGGCGTCGGAAGCTGGCCCCCCACTTATTTTTTTGGTTTGGATAAATCATAAACTATAAACTGATAAATCATAAATATTTTAAAAGACATTTGTATTTCGTATTTTGTAAAAAAAAAAAAATTGTAGTGCCCCCCTAATGATTTTCAGCTTCCGCCGCCGCTGAAACAATGACCTCGTTTCAGCAAAGAAAGCTCTTTTGATAAACCGTTAATGAACTAAACGTTAAAACAAGATAGATTTCAATTCGATATGTCAGATTTGGTTGGCCCTAAGCTGTTTCAGGGTTCGATTACATTTGAAGGCTTTTTTTGATATTATTCCTCTCCTTACCCATACTTTATTACGCCTGTTTTCTACTAGCAACTCAACTATAAATGCCATCACTACAAGTGGATATCTTTATCACTGTAAAAATGTTTCATAGCGACATTTAATCAGACAAAAACCGACCGGTCGTATTAAAGGTTGAAATAATTACGACCTAACCTTTCAAAGTAGTCATCAGCCCCGCCTTCCTTTCCTCCTCCTGCATGCATCTCCACTAGTTGAGGACCTCAAGAGACCATTGATTGTTCAAACATCCACGTCCCAAAGAAAATCATTATGCTCGATAGCCCTATGTAAAGTCGGGGAAATCTTTGGTTACTCAGTGCTTTGCCATTCAGTCTTCTTTTCACTAGTATACTGTCACTAAAAGTCTATACATGTCATTGTTCCAGTTTCAGGATCATTCAGACTCATCATCAAGTGACTCTGACTCAGACGATGAACGTACACAGTCAAAAAGTCCTCTGGCCAAGGCAAGTACTCACTTTTTTGTATATGTTCTTTTTCAACAAGAATACTGGTCCATTTGCTTGAAAGTACGTACTGCTTGAAAATAGTATGTCAAGCTCGATTCGCTGCGCGTGGATCGGTCGGTCACGGTACGGTCCAAGCAAATACAGACATCGTAGTCAGTCCTAGTGCGCGTGTCCAATTGCAGGTCATCAAATCATTTCCAATACTTTCAATTCATGCCTTTTTAGGACCAACAACCTTCGGTTCCTCAAGCGACAAGCTACAAACCCAAGAATATGAATGATATCCGCGCACAGGTCAACAAGGGAAGGTAGGTGCAAATTAGTTCGTTTTTAGGAGAGAAACATTAGTAATTCTTGTCATACATTGATTTTATTTCTTCTATCTTCACAGAAAGATGATCCACGCTGTCAAGCTTGGGTTTGGTCTGTATCGAATTGTAAAAGAAGAACAAGAATGTAAGGTAACAAATGTTTTCACACTTTAGTTTTATATCCTATTCCTGGCTGCTTCATGAACCGGATATAATGGCACGAGTTTTCCAAACCCGTATTCCGTTCCCTGGCCGTTGTAGAGAGGTGGCCGTTGTGGAGAGGTTTCCGTTCCATATACTTAGTGGATTAATTGATAACCGAGACAAAATTTCCTTGCCGTTGGGTAGAGGTGGCCGTTAGTGGAAGTTCGATTGTAATAGAGTGGATAGCAGGCGGACCCGTCACGGCACGGAATTGACGATATTCGTTGAACCAGTCGCCGCACGCGAACAGCAACGACATGGCCTATTTCCTTTTGTTAACAGTAATACGAAAGCTATTTTATATGTCACTTTATGTCTTTATTACTGTCGCTCTGCAGCAAGCTGTTGCTGACGAGGAAAAACGCAAGAAAGAAGAAGCTGCTAAGAGTGAAATGAAGCCGCCATCATCTGATGATGAAGAATCTGATGACGATGACATAGATGACGAACTGAAAAGGTGAAAGTGGTTAATAGACAGTTTTTCATATCATTTTGCTGCCACCATCTGACATGATACTGACTTTAAGGGGTTGCAGTGATTGGCATAATTTATTTCTATGTGAATAAGAATCGATAAAACAGGTCTGCATTGATGTCATCTGGGGCCTTTATAGTGGTTGCCAACCCTGGAAACTACGTGGCATATCAAAAAGCGACAGCGGGGCGGTGAGCACAGAGATGGTTAAATGTATGACCGAGAAATACAGGGAAGTTTGGGCGGCTAGATGTTTTTAGGCATCGCATCTATGTTCCCCATATGTCTCATTTGATATTGCGCATTTTAAATAATTACATTAAAAGCAACCAATAGTTTATTACCATATTCATCATTTGGTTTTGCTTCGTTTTTCAGCTTGATCATACCATTACCGCCGAGTCCAACTCTCGACACTGACAGAAGGTAAATACGATATTCAACTTCGCTTGGTGTAGCCTCACATACTAGTTACAATGCAATGCAGTTTTTAAAAAGTCATGGCACACGGCATGGTCATAAACCAGAACTGAACCCACTTTTCTCACTAACTTATTAATTTATATCGCAAAAAGAAAAAGAAAACAGCGCGCGCGCACGACATAAAATATAGTCTTTTCCTGCTACTCGGTTCGTCCTCACCGCGCCGCGCGCATCGATATAAGTGGGTCCAGCTCTGGACTAGGCACGGTTACGGCGCGGCGCGGACACGACACAGAGTATCGAATGATTTTACACGTGACACGACACTGACACGGTCACGGCAAGGCGCGGCCCGTGACATGAGTTTTTTCTAATTATCCAAAAACTGATCTAAGGCCGCGCATCAGTAGCTCATGATCACACCACCAATAGCTGAATTTTCTTTTTATGTTACTCTATGTTCATCAGCTTTGAAGACCAGTATCTAGATGTTACCGATAAAAAGGACCGACCGGACAGCTCTAGTTCGACTAGCAGTAGCCAACGACGGAGAAAAATACGTAAGTAAAACTTCGCTATAAAAGCCGTGCAGAATTATACGACTTTTCGTCTCTGCTTCGCGCCAAGGTTACCTACGGATATTTCATTCGATGAATAAATTATGACAACGATCCAATCAGTCAAAATTGCCGTCATTTTATGGGCACACGATGCCAATCAAACTCCCACAAGATGAACAAGTCAACCACTCACGACTCTGTTGGTCATACAAATATTTTGCACCCGCACTTTCTCTGGCAGAAAATTGATAGGGGACCACTCGCGACAAGTATATACCAAAGCGCATGCTTCGTTATGCGAATAAGAATATAAAGTTAATTTTGTTTTTCGTTAACAGATTCAACCGTCAGTGCTACAAGTACTCTTGCTGCTACTCCTACTGTAAAGATCAGTTCTGAGACACCACCGGAATCAACTGTACCACAGGACATGGAGTATAATCGGTAAGTGCTTAAATATCTAGTAACATCTATAGCGACGGTCTCAGACAGACTTTTTACTCAATTAATATACGCATTTAGGGTGCGCACGATTGCGCTCTATGCGAAGTGAAGTACGCCCGAGTTTTCTTCATTTCTAATAACTGTCGTGCGTTATTTAATGAATATGAGACACAACGCGAGCGCTTCATTAAGAAGCATTTCTTCGAGCATGCGCAGTAAAAACGGCATAGCACGTCCTAGATTCAAGAGTGGGTAGCTTACGTGTTTATGAGAGAGAACAGTGTTTGGGGCCGTTACTCTGGCTTTTTTAGTAAGACTTCCCGCTCAGTACCGGTAAATTCGATATGGATGCCTTCATACTTGTAAATATTTTCGTAAAACTGATGCGCATATTTTGACCCTCGTTGTTTCTCTATTTTAGCTCATCAACAGACTTTTTCGTAACTGATCGTCGTAATGTTGTGAGTGCTCCATCAACACGACAAAGGAGCTTCCTAGGACCTCCTAAGTCGGCCAAGTCCGCCTCGTCACTAACCGGCCGTCGATCAAGAAAAGCACGCAGTCCTCGACCCTACTCTCCAGTCTACTCTAATATTAACTACGAAGATAGTACTGACAGGCAAGTTCTAGTTATACAGCAAGATTTATTGTTTATCGTACATCTGTATTTTCTGTGGAAGACGCATCTTTGTTACTACCTCTAACTCATTAGTAAGCGCATTTTTATGTACCAATGAAATTGCGTGATGATTGCGAGCATATCTTGAAGAAGTTTTGATCAAGGTTTAGTTGTTTCTCCAATCACAGGTATCAGAGTTATCTAGGTGCAGTAATGCGGGCAACAAAAACGTGCAACACAAAAATTGTTTTGTTAAAAGTTGTAAAACGGCTGCTGCTCTTACCACGTTGCGCGCAACACATTTTCTTCCGGAGATTCCATTAAATTTTTCATGTCTTGTTTTCATATTACAGATTAAATGTCTACCGCCAGTTATGCGCGTTGCTATGGATACTAGAGGCGATGTCGCAAGACCAACAACCTGCTGTCATGCCCCCAATAACGAGCTGCTGGAAACTCAAGTAAGGATTTGTGTTCTCTATTGCCTTGAGAAAAGGCATAGTCGAAGAATCTGTCTTTCGATTTCACGATGAAGGTGATGATGATAATATTGATGGTGATAATGATATTTGTGTTTAGGCTTTTGAACGAAGATCCAAGGTATGTAAGAAAACGTGCAGAGAAAGATAAAGTAACCGAGAAGGACTGGACGCTGTTTAAACAGGATCCTAACAGGTTTACACAGGTAAATCCATCCCTGTCACATCCAATCCAATCCAATCCAATCTATCCCTGTCACATCCAATCCAATCCATCTCAGTCACATCCAGTCCATCTCAGTCACATCCAGTCCATCTCAGTCACATCCAGTCCATCTCAGTCACATCCAGTCCATCTCAGTCACATCCAGTCCATCTCAGTCACATCCAATCCATCCCTGTCACATCCAATCCAATCCAATCCAATTCATCTCAGTCACATCCAATCCCATCCAATCCCATCCAATCCGTCTCAGTCACATCCAATCCAATCCATCCCTGTCACATCCAATCCATCTCAGTCACATCCTCGCGCTTTTTAGTGTTGCAACAATTTTCAATGAATTCCAATACTGTTTTAGAGGTCAACCAGTAGACGAGGAACAAGACGCATCTCCATCCACCCCAACTTTCTCCAACGCCTCTCCAACACGGGTAGCTCTGGAGGTTCCAATCCTCGACCAAATATACCAGTGATCCGGCTATCTCCTGGAGAAACGCCCAGGTCACACAGAGGAAGTGTGGCAGAACCAACAACAGCGGCAACTCACGTCGAGTTCGATGCTTCCAGCCATCGAAACGGAGATTATAGTGGCGTGGAGAATCCAATCTCAGAGAATCCACGAATTTGTAAGCGTTACAATTCTGAAGTTCATTAGTATTTCCTCTTCCGGTTACAGGCTTCATCAACGTTGAAATACAAGAAATTTCTAATATCTCAAGAGTTTCTGGCTCTATATGCTGTTCTAAATTTTTGAATTTTTAGCGCGCAATAAAAAAAGAGCAAAATTGAAATGCGTCGGCCGGGAATCGAACCCGGATCAACTGCTTGGAAGGCAGCTATGCTAACCATTATACCACCGACGCTTTCGCTATAGAATTATATTAACAGTGTTATTTTGTAAGCTAGTCTTGGTCCGCACTCGGCATTCAATCGACTTTCTGACCTTTGGATGAGGCAAATGAGTTACTTTTAACATTTTATTAGCCATATTGGCTTCACTTGAATGACATGAGAAAACAAAGGGTGTTTCGCTGGTTCATCAACAGCAAAAAGTATATCAGCTATTTTACTGAGACCCATTCCATACCGTCGTGTTTCACAGTCATAAGGATTGTATTATATTCACAATCTTAACAGAGTTAAACTGAAACCATTTCTATGACTTTGAACAGCGGATGACGGAGCCTCGGTTTCATTTCACGACACAGTCATTCGAGCGGTCAGCGCTCCACCTCCTGCCCAAGCCCCCTCGTCGCCTACTAATGGTTCACCAGCCGAAAAGAAAACGAAGCTGCAAAGACAGAAATCTTTCACCGTGACGACAGTTTATACACCACCAGCCAACGCTAGTCGGGCTTTTCAGAAAATACGTGCCAAGAATCGAGCAGCTAAGGCGTTTAAGAGCTCTTTATCGGTAAGTATTTCTTTGTGATATTTAATGCTATAGTTGTGGTAAGGGAAAAATAGAATGAAAGTTAATCTGAAGAATTGGATTGTAACTGAAATTCAATTAAAAGAAATGCAAAGAAATCGATCTTAGATGTTTGATATTTTGATCTTTATTACAGGATCATCATCATCGTAAGGGAATAGTTATTATCTAGAGGGGAGGGGGTACTGAGTTCGCAAATAGGGAAGCATTAATTTTTATACAAGAATAAAAGCGGAAGAGTATATAGAAAAAACTTTTTCTGAATAGGAGGAGGAGAAAGAAGGAGGGTGGAAACTTTCTGGGGAATCAAGGGTGGATTAGTGATAGTGCACTCACCTCTGGGGTCTCGGGTTTGCTTCCTGGACTCGGCATCACATGCGGTCAGCAGAGTTTGTTGGGTCTCTTCCATGGAACCCAAAACTCTGGAACGATAGCTCATTTTCAATGCAGCCGAATGATTAAATTCCATTTAAATGTATAAACTTATCAAAATTCTTTAGCAAAAAGAACTTGATAAACTCTCTGGAGGACAAGAAGATCAGCAAAGCAGAAGAGACTCGCGCGTCAGTGCCTGGGTACAAGCTACAGGTAAGTCTCCACTAGAACCCAGCCCATAATACAAGTTGCTGGTTTTACTCTAGTAAAATATTTCAATATCATCATTCAATTTTTCGTTTATTGATTGCTTTTGTTCGTTTCTATCATAGTATAGATATAAGTATTGACATTATGTTTTGTTTATTCTTCTAGGTGCTATAAACGCAAAAAGGTAAGAAAAAGGCATTATTTTAACGAATAGTTTCATATTATCAGTGTTCAGGGTTATCGTGTTTTGCTGTAGTCATCGTTCAATTTTTTTTATGTGACAAGGTCAAATATTTTTTTGAGGGAGGGAGATCACGAAGAATATTGTTGAGCGTAATGATTTTCTATTTCAAACCACGGCTCATTCTCTTCAGTGAGAATGAGATTCTATATGTTGGAGCTGTATTCATATTCTTGTATCTTGTCATGTGCAACCGTTAAACAAAGAAATTCTCCTCTAGGGAATGACACGTGGTCTGAAACGGGAAAGCATTGCGTCTAAGAAGGCAAATTGTGCTTATCTATGTCACCTAATAATTTCTAGGTTCGCTGCTGCTGCTATCGCTGCATTCGGTACCATCACCTTGGATCATCACGTGGACAAAGTCCCTGTCGAAATGAAGTCCAAGTTTGAAGAAGTAGCAGAAGAGAAAGCATTGGTGTTACATGATAACCTAGAAATCAGGGACAGGTAAGCTGGTCAAGATCCTACATTTGTATGTTGCTAATAATGTTTTAAGGGAGGGGAGGGGAGGGGAGGGGGCTAAAGCCTGAAACAACTGCTCTGCTGAATCACAGTCAGGGCACGGTTAAGTTACACGTCCAATTGGAATTTAGTGTGTTGGGTTTTGAGGAGGAAGGAAAACCAGAAAACCTAGGAAAAAACCCTTGAATCAAGGGAGAGACCAAGCAAACTGTACTCACATGTGATATCTAGTCCAGAAGTCGAACCTGAGACCCCAGAGGTGAGGGCGAGATCACTAATGATCATATTTCACTATTCTCTCTCAAGAAAAAGATAACGGAAAGAAACAGGAAGGGGCTTCCATTTTTTTCCCTTCATTTAGTTTACTCCTGCTGTTTGATTTCCTCTAATTTCTCTTCGATTTTTCTTAGCTTTATTTCGTGTTTTATTTCCATCTCATTTCTTTATCTTCCTCTCCCTTTTCTACCATCAGTTGTCTTTCAATTCACTTACATTCTTTTTCTTGCCGAACAGAAATCGTTTACAGATTCTAGAGCGAAAACTGATGTGTTTAGAGATGTTCAATAACATGTATAAAGCACTGGACAAGATGAGGTCCAAGAGTGTAGTACTCGATGACGAGACCAATGAAGAAATGAGACAACGAGTCAGCGAGGAATGTAAATGGTAAATACTATACTGAAAGTCCAAAAATGTGGGCTCACTCTACTGTATGTTCCTATGCTGCTCCTCCATATTCCTTTATGGCCCCTTTCAATAAATCTCTACTGATATCAAAAAGATTTCAATCCCTAAGAAGGGAATTCTTTCGTTTTAACCACATTGGAATCTATCGGTGCTTGCTATTTAAACCAATTTCCAGTTGGAATGCGGTTCTCTAATCTCGATTCTAATCGAACTTCCGACAAACAATTAACGGTACACGCGTCTATCGGAAGAACCGAAAAGTACCGGAAAAGTGAATTATCTCAATCCGGAAGACCGAGTTTTCTGGGAAATTGGAAACTTGGGGTGCTTACTATTTAAATCAATCCATCTGTTTTTAATCATATGCGATTTCCTAACTAGTCTCGATTCTAATCGAACTTCCGACAAATGGTAGACGCGACTACCGGAAGAACCAAAAAGGGCGGGAAAAGTGGATTACCTCTATCAGAAGATCGAGTTTTCTGGAACTTTCCGCTCGGAATGACACATACCATTTGTTTTCCAACCAGAACTTTCTAGTTTTTCAGGGTAAATTCTAAGCATCCTAGTGCTTCGTCAAGAGACCATGAGATCTTCATGGTCTCTTGGCTTCGTTTATGCCCAGCCGTCGGTCCCAGCGTTTTCGTTTAGACATTCGGGTCATTCCCTTCCGTTTATTCATTATCTTATTGTTATATTCAAACAGGTACAAGGACTTGATTGAGAATCTGCCTGAGGAAGTCAAGGATGATCTGTGTTGTACGCTGGTGTTAAACAAGCTAGCAAGTTATGGTTCGGTAAGAATTACAACTAAAATATGGCTATATTTGTTGTATTTTATCATATTCTACCTGGTTATTGTAGCTTTGGAACACAGTTATAGTCCTCACATTTCGCTATACAAAATATATTTCATACAGCCATAGGCCTGGTACTAACAACAAATCAACAAATGGCCCTAAACAAATGCATTGGATGAATCGATAAACAGTCGTACTTTATTCGTCACAGTCGAATTACAGTCGTCAGGTTTTTTCACAGTCATACAAAGTCTATTCCATACAAATGCATTGGATGAATCGATAACCAGTCGTATTTCATTTGTCACGGTCGAATTACAGTCGTCAGGTTTTTTCACAGTCACTCCATACAAAGCTAGCCTATTCCATACAAATGCATTGGATGAATCGATAACCAGTCGGATTTCATTCGTCATGTTCGAATCACAGTCGCCAGGTTTTTTCACAGTCAAACAAAATCTATTCCATACAAATGTATCGGATGAATCGATAACCAGTCGGATTTCATTCTTCATGGTCACATCACAGTCGTCACGTTTTTTCACAGTCAAACAAAATTTATTCCATACAAATGCATCGGATTAATCGATAACCAGTCGGATTTTAATTGACTAACAACAATTTCAGCTCGAAGGAAGGAAGATCAGCTCAAGTCAGTTCGTCAAAGTTTTATCAACTCTTCGTGTATGGGAGATTTGCTCACCAGATATCAGTGCTGCAATTGAGGTAAATAATTATCCAATGAATATTTTGTGTTATTGTGCTATACTTTCTTATCAAGCCTGCCTCCCCTTCCTCTTGACACCTCCCCCAGAATTTCCCGCGCTAACGCCACTCCAACCCACCCACCCATCTCCCTCCCAGCCACCACCATCACCATATTAAATGAATTAAATTAATACTCGTGCATCACATTTACTTTTACTGCATGTACTTTTTATGACTTTCATAGCAACCATAACTTTTGTTTCGCAGTTTATACGAGAAAAAGTTGTAGAGATGTCAGAAGAGGACTACGAAGAATGGTTCCAAGTGACGTTCCCACAACCTAAACGAGTAGCCTCAGCACCACCATCACGGACCAGTGCGTTCAGATACTAAGATTATTGGTTCAAGACGCATATATATGTACTACACTTATGATCTCGGACACGTGAGATTACAGTGTGGTCGCATGAAAATGATTTGGAATTATTATATTTTATATTTTCATATATAAAGATTGTATGCAAAGAAATTTAAATAAATGATTACGGTAACTTTTACTTTCTCCTCTCTCCTCTCGTCTTAGTCTGTCTCCTCCACTTCACCCTACCCTACCCTACCCTACCCTACCCTACCCTACCCTACCCTACCCTACCCTACCCTACCCTACCCTACCCTACCCTACCCTACCCTACCCTACCCTACCCTACCCTACCCTACCCTACCCTACCCTACCCTACCCTACCCTACCCTACCCTACCCTACCCTACCCTACCCTACCCTACCCTACCCTACCCTACCCTACCCTACCCTACCCTACCCTACCCTACCCTACCCTACCCTACCCTACCCTACCCTACCCTACCCTACCCTACCCTACCCTACCCTACCCTACCCTACCCTACCCTACCCTACCCTACCCTACCCTACCCTACCCTACCCTACCCTACCCTACCCTACCCTACCCTACCCTACCCTACCCTACCCTACCCTACCCTACCCTACCCTACCCTACCCTACCCTACCCTACCCTACCCTACCCTACCCTACCCTACCCTACCCTACCCTACCCTACCCTACCCTACCCTACCCTACCCTATCCTTATCCTTATTTTTCTTGACACTCTACTTTCATTTTTCACTCCTTCATCGTCAAGGAGGTCCATTAAGTCCACTCTTTTCACGACAAACCGCTTTATTTTTAAGATGTTTCTGGAACCATTATATCTACGTGATATCACTCGGATCACATCAGACTTTTCATTTTTTTTTTTTTTGCATCAAATGAAAAGATCTACGGGCGGTGACCTTCAGAGACTTCCAGGTACATCCTGCAATTGTTCTGCTAATGGTTTAAGATAATAGAATGGTTAATATGACTTTTAAAAAACATATCTGTCAAATCTATTTTGATTTGGACAATGGATTTTAAAAACAATTATTCAAAGATAACAAAATTGCAATGTTCAGTGCTTTGTTTTCGATCTTTATTTTTCTTGGTCACTCGCCACTGACAAAAAAAAACACGAGAGACTCGTATACTAGCCCTGCAAAAAATGTGCTAACTTACAGTCGCTACAAAACGAAAGGTTTTAAAGACAAAAAGAGTCTAATGAACGAGAGCTATATATATTTCTTGGTATTGTTAATAGAGGGAGAAAAACCCGAAGGATTAAGTAAACCTACCGAAGGGTAAAAGAGAACGCACATCTGCTTCAGGGCACATTAAATTTTAACATTTCTCTGTAAAAAAACAACAGGCATTAAACACAAAAAAATTTGGATAATTAAACTGAGACATAATGTTTTCCCATTTTCAGACAGACTCATTCTTTTTTCTTTTTAGAATTTTTTGACATTCGAAAGAAGACCGATTCCCTGAAGTCAAGCTGGGGAGTAAGAAAATAAGATTATGTGCACAATATGAGTTTTTTTCCAAAGCAAGAAAATTACCAATTAATTACAGTCAGGACACCGCTCGAACCATGAACACTTGATATTTTTATATTTTTTATTTTATGAATTTCTACTGCTTCAAACCTTCTGAAAATGAAGCCCTGAACTCAAATAATTGTATTGTTCAAAATCATATTTCCAATCGATTCACACAAGGGATAAAGGCGAAAAAAATATGAAAAAACCTCAAAGGTTCCACGGTTCGAGTATCCTCACTGCAAAAAGTCTGTATATTAGTCTGGTATCTTTAATATAATACATGATATAACCCATAATCTCTCCAAAAAATATTCTGTTCATATTTTATTTTGTGTGATAGTTTTTTGTCCGATCCTGAACAGAAACCGGTCAGTCGGATTTGTGTGCTCTTGTTCCATAAACGGACAGAAATTGGAAACAAATTTGAGGTTAATTTTTCCTTATTCAGTGAAGTTGAGCTTTAGAAACTAAGTAAAGCTTTCGACTCACACCATGAGCCTTGATCACTAAGTGCTACCAGTGACAAGATGGTAAATGTCACGCCTTCTGGCATAAAGTTGCTAAAGCACAGAGTTTGTCAGTAAAGTTCAACTCCAATGAATTATTTTTAAATCCTGTGCAAACGAGTTCATTTTAATTTTTTTTCTTAGATGTGTATGTGCGTCAGTAGTAACCCGAATTTTCCATTTAATTTGAATCAAGCTTGGCCAACTTTTCTTTTGATGACACTCAAAAAACTGCAGGTCACTTGGCATGAATATTCTGAATAAGAGCTTGCACCTGTTTATCATTATATGAATTTACCAATGATATCAGTGTTGTCGTGGGGTTGAAATTGAAGTTACGATCATATGATAATACCCTATCTTTTGAAATGACCGTTTACTGATTCTATGCATAACGGATCTAACTGCCTTTTATCGCACTTCCTTGTTTTGAAAAAAACTTCAATCATTCACAGATTAGCTCAGTAGACTTTAGAGAAGCGATGCTTATCAGTTTGTTTAGGGATGACGTATGGTCAATCGATAAATAAGCTTAGAACTCGAACGACAGAAAACTTCTAGGCCACCATCAATTAGAGAGCCAAAACCAACAAGAATGAATATCAACCAGGTGTACGAAAACATCAGCACTGCTGTTTCCTTAACATCAAGAAATGGATCGAAAATCGAGTCATCTCTCGCGCCCTACACGAGAAACTCACGAGGAACATTTGATGTGTTCATTGCTGTTATATTTGGTATCCTCTGTCTGACAGGAATGACAGGAAATGTTCTTACGTTTCGAGTTATCTGGAAGACTAAAGCGCTCCACTCGACGACAAATTTTCTTTTCGCGAATCTCGCATTGTCAGACTTTTTGACTTTGGTGTTCGGGGTTCCGAATGCTATCGCACTCGAAGTCGGCAACCATCCTAGAGGTACGTTAGGGGATTGGCTTTGTAAGTTTGTAACGGCTGGGAACGAGATTGGTATCATGAGCACATCATCAGTACTTACACTCTGTTTACTTGCTGTGGAGCGATACCACGCTATTGTCAAACCATTGGCAGCAAACAGGCGCTTAACCATTGATAAAACCAAGTATGCTTTGGCTTTGATATGGATTCTAGCGATCATACTGAACATTCCTCTTTTTGTAAGAAGCGTATTCAAAGAGAAAAAAAACTTTTGCGATTACGGCTGGAGCCTAAAGCAAGAACTAACATATATCTCATGCATCGCTTTCCTTTTGGTAACTATTCCTTCGGGGATCATAATTTTCAGCTATGCGGCTGTCATCAAAGAGATGTATTTTTCAAACTCGGTGAATCCCAATCCTACAAGCCAGGAAGAGGACGCTCGCAGTAGACGCAAGATTCTTATCATTCTTTTGATAGTTACGACATTATTCTTGGTTTGTTTTGGAGCGTTTTCAGTTACTTGGCCACTGAAGGTCTCGGGACTGCTGAGTCAGTCAGCATACAATCTTTCTGTTCAATGTCTATTCGTGCAGTCTTGTATAAACCCAGTCATTTACGCTTTCCAAAGTACAAACTACAGACGAGCTTTGATAAATCTTTTGAAATGCCGTAGAGATGTACCAGAAGGACGTCCAAACGATATTCGTATGGCAAACACCTCTCTACAGCAGAACCTGTGATCCCGGATGAACTCTTGATGGTACAGAGGTGTTGCACCTCTCATATGACAGACACTTCTCTACAGCAGAAGCTGTGATCCCAGATGAACTCTTGATGGTACAGAGGTGTTGCACCTCTCATATGACAGACACTTCTCTACAGCAGAACCTGTGATCCAAGATGAACTCTTGATGGTACAGAGGTGTTGCACCTCTCATATGACAGACACTTCTCTACAGCAGAACCTGTGATCCAAGATGAACTCTTGATGGTACAGAGGTGTTGCACCTCTCATATGACAGACACTTCTCTACAGCAGAAGCTGTGATCCCAGATGAACTCTTGATGGTACAGAGGTGTTGTACCTCTCATATGACAGACACTTGTCTACAGCAGAAGCTGTGATCCCAGATGAACTCTTGATGGTACAGAGGTGCTGCACCTCTCATATGACAGACACTTCTCTACAGCAGAACCTGTGATCCCAGATGAACTCTTGATGGTACAGAGGTGTTGTCCTTCTCATATGACAGACACTTCTCTACAGCAGAACCTGTGATCCCAGATGAACTCTTGATGGTACAGAGGTGTTGTACCTCTCATATGACAGACACTTGTCTACAGCAGAACCTGTGATCCAAGATGAACTCTTTATGGTACAGAGGTGTTGCACCTCTCATATGACAGACACTTGTCTACAGCAGAAGCTGTGATCCAAGATGAACTCTTGATGGTACAGAGGTGTTGCACCTCTCATATGACAGACACTTGTCTACAGCAGAACCTGTGATCCAAGATGAACTCTTGATGGTACAGAGGTATTGCACCTCTCATATGACAAACACTTGTCTACGGCAGAACCTGTGATCCCAGATGAACTCTTGATGGTACAGAGGTGTTGCACCTCTCATATGACAGACACTTCTCTACAGCAGAAGCTGTGATCCCAGATTAACTCTTGATGGTACAGAGGTGTTGCACCTCTCATATGACAGACACTTCTCTACAGCAGAACCTGTGATCCAAGATGAACTCTTGATGGTACAGAGGTGTTGCACCTCTCATATGACAGACACTTGTCTACAGCAGAAGCTGTGATCCCAGATGAACTCTTGATGGTACAGAGGTGTTGCACCTCTCATATGACAGACACTTCTTTACAGCAGAAGCTGTGATCCCAGATGAACTCTTGATGGTACAGAGGTGTTGCACCTCTCATATGACAGACACTTCTCTATGGCAGAACCTGTGATCCAAGATGAACTCTTGATGGTACAGAGGTGTTGTTTCTCATACACACGAAACTGCATTCATATACTGTATTCATATACATTCATATGCATATACCATATACCATATACCAGTAGCAATATGTTAAGATAATATGCAAGTTTATACTAAAATATCTGCAGTTAATGGCCATATTTAAAACCCGAATCTCTGCTCACTAGTCAACGAATGAGTAATTTAAGATGGCATAAGCTTTGAAGATTCTTAGGCTTTTTGAATATTTCTTATTTCAGTAGCAATTAACCAGATGTTAAGATTTTCCCTTATAATCAACAGTAATAAACATAAGTTATATTCCAGGTTACTACTGTTCAATTTGACTGTGAGGGAATGAGAGGGGCCCTTTCCTTCTCCCCAGCTCCCCTCTCCTACCCCCACCATCTCACTCCCAAACTGACCCCCAAATGTGCCGCTACGCAGCCTAATTTGACTTGAAAATATATCAATAATGTTAATCAATGAAAATAAAAGTCTTTAATCTAGATTTAAAGGTCAACAGTCTTTTCTGAACGGGGTACAGATAATATCTTGATGTATAGTGAAAAATGCCCAACCTGAGTTCTGAATTTTGAGAGAATTTTTAATTTGAAAAATACGGATTGATTGCGACATCTTAACTGACGACAGATAAGTAAGTAATATTTTAGCTGACAGCTGGACCCCCCACCCAGACCCTCTTAGTACTCAGGGCAATTGTTTTAGACAGGTTTTACTCTCAATTTCGAAAAAAGCGGAAATCCATGTATCAACTCACCATGACGTATTGTAAATCGAGAAGACAAAGAGGTAATGCCTTAACTGTCACAATATATATCCCGTTACGTTGATGTCAGTGTCAAAATGGACTTCCGACCACGTCAAACAAGAGCAAGGAAATGCTTTCCACGGAAGTCGAATCAGTCGTTGTTCTTGTCGAGTGTTTGTCTTGTTCTTTGTGTCGTACTGTTCGCGAGGAATGAAATTATGTTCAGTGAGGTTCGTGAACAGGAAACTCGAGTAAGACAGCTTGAAGACAAAGTCTATCAACTGATCAACACTGGTAAGAAGACCCAACTCATAGTCATTCAATATCTTCTATTGTCACTTGTGATTCCAACGCTTAAATATATATTTCCTTGGATATATGTGAGATCTTCATTGTTTCATTGATTCAAAACAAGCTCATCGTGATCGTCAAAAATGCACATGTGTACATAATTTAGTGATGTCTATGTTTTCTATACATGGATAATTTCGTATCTCAAATAAGCGTTTACTTAGTAGGACAAGTCTAGGCAAAGCGTACTGTAAGTAACATCACTCGCTGACAAAATTATGACAAAATACCGTTTCTTGGCAACCGGTGAAGAGGAGCAGAGAGTTTTAAGGCTGGTTCACACTTGACATACGCATAAGCCAGAATTTTACCCAGTCGTCACTTACTCTGCTGCTTAATGCGCGCAAAGCCTTTTGGGAAAACGGGAGAACTCACTGAATCATTTCCATCAAGCACAGCGTGAGTAAGAATAAATAGCGTAAAGTAAGAAGCGACTGTGTACGAGTCTGCGCATAAGCATAGACATAAGGATAAGAATTGTTATCTTTTGTAGGTTCACACTCGCATTTGACATGAGCATAAGCATAAGAAAATGGAAATGTTTTCATTTCCTCATGCTTATCCTTATGTTTATGCTTATGCTTATGCTCATATGTCAAGTGTGAACCAGCCTTAGCTGAGAAGCTCGCTGTGGGGAGTTTCTTCATTGTTACTTTGAAAAGTTCCTTACCTCATTTTCAATCATAGTTTAACATACACCAAAAACATTAGAAATTGCTCACTATCATTGTTATATATTCCTAGTTGTACATTTGCACGATTTTATTGAATGTATGGGAGAGTACAAGAAATTCTTCGTAAGAGTCAATTTTCACGTCCCAATTTTTTTCATTCAGGCAGACAGCAGTCTGGATCACGTGACTCAAGCCTGTATCACTCAACGCGCAGAGAACGACGACAACTTATACCAACGATAACCATGGACGATGTGCGTCAAGAAACCCTCCGTCAGATCATATCCCTCAATAATACAAAATATTGTCCCTTTAGGAGCTGTACAGGAACTAGAGGACCAAGGGGTCCCCGAGGATCCAAAGGGAGAAGGGGCCCGAGGGGCAGGCAAGGTAGAAGAGGTAGCAGGGGACCAAAAGGTACTAATAAAAGTTATCATTAGCATTATCACCATTGATAATCCCTGCATAAAGCTTACTTGGATTTTTTTGTATTTTAAAAGGTCCCCCCGGGTCTATCGGTCCACCCGGTCATTATGGCAAGCGAGGGATGATGGGATTGCCTGGTCCCAAAGGGCCAAGAGGCCCTAAAGGAGAGAAAGGAGAGAAAGGAGACAAGGGAGATCCTGGCATGTCAATCTCTGCTCCCAATGTCATCGTGTCGCCTCTTAGGTTGACTGTCCAAGTTAACCAATCAGCAGAGTTCTTTTGCTCTGCCTCAGGTAACCCAAAACCCGAGGTGTCATGGCAACAAAATGGAAATAAGTTGCCGTCCCATTGGAATAGTACAAAGACAGGAAAGGTTATAGTGAAACACGTTCAGTACAGTGATGTAGGGAACTTGACGTGTGTGGCTAAGAATGTACTGGGAACTGATGGACAGGATGTCATGCTGGTCGTGCAAGGTAATAAAATTACTGTAGCTTAGCACCATCATTCGTAAGTGAGTTTATGTCAGGGATTTGCTTAAATGCTTCACGTATTCAGCGTCTACTGTTATGTATATGCCTTCACTAAATCAAAGTGGTCAGGGATCAGATCTAGCTTTGAACATGGCCTTCTTGTAAATCAGAGAATTGTTTAAGTGAAAACTAAGCCCCAATTTCAATCAGGTGTTACGATCAAATTGATGAATTTCATATCGTTATAAATTTTATATCCTGAAGACTAGGAATTAGTGCAAGGAATCTATAGAATGAAAACAACCAAAGTGATTTACTCGTATAATAGTAACACATCATTCATTGATTGTGCCATCTATAGAAAATGAAATGGTGTTACAATTTGTAACTTTTCGTTAATTCGTAACTTTTATCAGGCCCGCCTGTATTTACGATGACAGCAAAGAATTCGTTAAGCGCATTTGAATCCTGTAACGTCACTATGACATGTACAGCGCATGGCAATCCTAACCCTATCATCAGGTGGACCAGACCACTACGACCCCTTCCTGTTGGAACCACAGTACTTCCTAATGGCACAATGATTATACGAGGTCTAAAGACCATAGACAGTGGGACATACGTCTGTGAAGCGGTGAACAAGTTTGGGGTTGTCAGGCATTTGACCATCTTTTACGTGTACCACTCAACTTCGTCAGGTACGTACTCTACGTCTTTATAGCCTGCTAGAAAAAGCCCATAATTCTATTACACCCCAGGGTCCACATATGAGAAGACATATTTCATTAACTTTTTTTTTAAAGTCAGTTGTGATATATTTGAATGGGACAAGTATAATAAGTTGAAAGCATTGAATAAACCTTGGCAGCCTAGACATTGGTCGTATTTTCCCCATTTTTTAAATTCTTGATTCCTGTGAATTAGTATTGAAAGGCCCTATGGGAAATACTGAATAAAGTATGTATGTATGTATGTATTGTATGTATGTATGTATGTATGTATGTATGTATGTATGTATGTATGTATGTATGTATGTATGTATGTATGTATGTATGTATGTATGTATGTATGTATGTATTGTATGTATGTATGTATGTATGTATGTATGTATGTATTGTATGTATGTATGTATGTATGTATGTATGTATGTATGTATGTATGTATGTATGTATGTATGTATGTATGTATGTATGTATGTATGTATGTATGTATGTATGTATGTATGTATGTATGTATTCCCCCTATTACGTCTTGATACTATTACTACTAGAATCCTCTTCGAATTCTTGTTCTTATTCAAACGTTTTAACTCCTTTGAAAGTCGCAAGATATGGAGTTAATTACACCAACAAAATGAACTACGAAAAGGATTCTGGTATTAGTGGTAGCATGCATGACGTAATAGGGAATGGAGAATTGTCCACACACCACCGAGGTTGTATATAACAATTAATCTTGTTGTTTTCAAGTGAAATCAAGTTGGGAAGTGATCTTTGATTTTGAGGATGGCGGGAAGGCAGGATGGACACTCACAGGGACAGCATTCAATAACCAACCAACATATGGAGATAACTCCGACGCCAGGGGAAGTGAGCCATCAAACCTTCATGGAAACTGGTGGATAGGAGGGTATGAAAACAGGCGCGATGCTTCCCAGCCAAATGGAAGAACACAAGGAGATGGATTCACAGGAACGATGACGTCGCCCCCTTTTCTCATACGGGGATTTAAACTCCGGTTCCGGATTGGTGGAGGGTGTACTCTGCAACATCAGCGTGCTGAGCTTTTGATTGGAGAAAAAATTATAGCTCAAGCCAAAGGAAAGTGCAAGGAAACCATGGAGACACGATACTGGGACGTCAAATGCTACCGAGGACTAACTGCTCAGATTCGATTGGTGGATAATCATAGTGGAGGATGGGGTCATATTAACTTTGATTATCTTGAAGGGCAAGTCATAACAGATACTTGAGAGAAAAAAACGTACCAAAGGAAAATTGTTTTAGCCTCAAATTTTTTAGTCCCAATTTCAAAATTGTCAGGGGCTTGAAGAGGCATTTCCCCCAAGGTTCCCCTCCCCCCAAATATATATACTGCGCGGTCCCTGGTATTATAAAGTGTTGTAACATTTATGTACAATTGGAAATAAGATTTTAACATCAACGTATACCTTGTCAAGAATATATAAAGGTAATTTTCATTGTAACGCTAAAGAAACCCAACTAAATAACAAGTATAGTCTGCTAGAATGTTAGGAATAGAAATTATAAAATAAAATAAAATTACCAGAATCGAGGATTGCCATGAGCTGAGTTCGAGCGGACTCACCTCAGATGGATGTCAAGTATTTTCATTATTGGAGATACTATTTCCCATTTTCGAGGAAATGTAAGAAGGAAAGAAGGTGGAGCCTCCACTTACATGTACAGTACCCTTTGAACCTCCTCTGGATGCGAGGGTACATAATGCATCATTCACTATATTCACTAGTGTTCAAGATGACAATTATTTTAGAAATCGAGCGTTCTACTATTCCTGTAGACTTTGTTACTCATGAACATTTGCCTTTCGATGACGTCATGGTACGTGGTACAACTAAGAATCTTGTATTCAGACCTTTATCACAAGAGCAGACTCACAACGAAGAGAAAACAAGAAGGTCGCCAATTATTTTTGAAGTGTAATCCTATTCCTGTAGACTTTCTTATTCATCGGTACCTCTGGCCTTTCTATGACGTCATGGCAAGAAGGGGAATAACGACTTAACAACATCTTCTATTCAGACCTATATCACAATGGCAGACTCAGAACAAAGAGAAAACACGAAGGTCACCAAGAAGAAAGGGAAGTGTATTCGACAATCGACTCAGTCGTTGTTCTTGTCGAGTGTTTGTCTTGTTCTTTGTGTTGTGATGTTCGCGAGGAATGAAATTATGTTCAGTGAGTTTCGTGAACAGGAAGCTCGAGTAAGACAGCTTGAAGACAAGGTCCATCAACTGATCAACACTGGTAAGAAAACCCAAGTCATAGTCATTCAATATCTTCTATTGTCACTTGTGATTCCAACACCCTTATTTCTGTGTATCTATAGTACTCAATCTATTAAAATCTATATTCTATTTTGGATTTTAATCGCTGTGTTCAATTCGGATATATCTGAGAAAAGACAACCAAGGACAAACACTCGCGATGAAGAAAGGGAGTTACAGAACTGTTTCATCTCAGAAGACCTTTGTTGTAAAGTTTCCTCAGCCGGTGAAGCTAAAGAATGGTGTTCGATATACTATATCAGCGCTTCTTAAAGGGAAAACAGCTCACAAAGGGAAAGGGGGGCGTAATAGTATTACGTGTAATGATGTTACCGTAACATTCGGCAAATCTTCATCTTCTAGCAATGGTTCATCTCCGAGTTCAGGACAAATCCCTGCCTTGATTCTTAGCAAATCTAGAGCGTGTGAATAACACGCACTGAAAAATAAAGACAAGTATAGTAGCAGGTGACAAATAGTCAAATGATGGTTCAGAATATACTACTGTACACTGACAACTACTGGCATTTTGGAATCATGAGGAGACGTTTCGAGTGCACATATCATTTTATATGATTATTGGGGAACACTTTATGGGGACATCTTGACATTTATGAAAATAACCCAAGTTCAATACCTTTAGCTTTTAGAAGGGTTTTATATACGACTAAGATAAGAGTTATAACTGATGACTTACAGTAAGACAGGGAAGGAAGGATTTTTGTATCAGCTTTCTGAGAATTTTAACCTGTTGGCCACTCAAAATCCTTATGCCTCGCATACAATTAAAAGGATAATGTGTATAATTGATGTAATTCAAGTAGTTACTGTACAATGAGGGGTGAGACGAACCATTTAAATGATTTTGTAACTATCATTAAGTATTGCATGGAACAGCGTTTTTCGCAGTCTATCTGATTGATGTCACCGGCATTGTATTGTAATTGTATTTCATGTCATATTGTAATCTATTGTACCCGTGATCATCCTTAACTTGTAATAGTCCTCTTCATAGTTCTCTGCGCCATCTTGAAAGGTAGCCATGCCTTTGCATTGAAGCAAAACGAACGGGTGAGCTTGCAATGACCTTTTTTAACACCTTGGACAATAATTTACGTCTCTGTAGATGGCGCAGGAAACTGCGAAGGGACTTATTCCGTTCTTAGCTGTCCTATGAGGATAATTACATTAAACATATTCTATTCTATTCTATTCTATACCATAGTTTTCCGTTATTCACGACACTCGTAGTTGCTACAAAAAAGCATACGTTAAGTCCATGATACAACCACCAATTTATTGTTTAAGGCATTAGTTTGCATCTACTTTTATCATTTGTTGCAGGGCAAGATGAATATCCAGCAAGACCAGTTATTACCAGACAGACAAAAGTGGGTCTCTCAATCGGTGAAATAGTGGGTATAGCTATGGGATGAAAAAAGAACTGATTCAAAGAACTTCTTAGACTGCATGTTAAATGCACAATCAGCTAAAGTTGCACATCTGTGGTTTAATAGATTTAAGAGACACATCTTAACACATCTTGTATTCAGACCTTTATCAATATGGTAGACTCACCACAAAGAGAAAACACGAAGGTCACCAATAATTTTTGAAGTGTAATCCTATTCCTGTAGCCTTTCTTATTCATCGGTACCTCTGACCTTTCTATGACGTCATGGCAAGTAGGGGAATAACGACTTAACATCTTCTATTCAGACCTTTATCGCAATGGCAGACTCAAAACAAAGAGAAAACACGAAGGTCACCAAGAAGAAAGGGAAGTGTATTCGACAATCGACTCAGTCGTTGTTCTTGTCGAGTGTTTGTCTTGTTCTTTGTGTTGTGATGTTCGCGAGGAATGAAATTATGTTCAGTGAGTTTCGTGAACAGGAAACTCGAGTAAGACATCTTGAAGACAAGGTCCATCAACTGATCGACACTGGTAAGAAAACCCAAGTCATAGTCATTCAATATCTTCTATTGTCACTTGTGATTCCAATGCTTTTATTATAGAACTCAATCTATTAAAATCTATGAAAATATTTTGGATTTTAATCGCTGTGTTTTTAATTACTGGGTTGCTATGGTAGCAAACCAGTCTTAAAATGAGATCCGTTTTTCCGTGGTCAGGTAGACCATAATTTCACACGTCATGATTGGTCGAGAACTTGTAAACAATGTCCAATGTCCAATGAAGTTGCTACACGACATCGAGGACGATGTATTTATAGCTTTTAGTGTTGTGTCACTATAAATTCATTCGTTCAGGGTTCGTGAAGTACTAGTCAAAATAGACTAAGATAATCTATAAACTACCTAGCTATGATCAAACTAGATCTTACCAGATCTCAGATACAAAAAAATATACTGAGACAAACTACAGAACGAGAGACAAACTACAAAACGAGTGACAAACAAAGCTTTGATGAAAGCTGACTCCAAGAACTTGTAGAAGTCAGACGAGCTGATAGTGATCTACAAGAAAGCGAACTGCCAAGACTTGTTGAATATTTCCATTTATGAAAATACAGAAAACAAAAACTGAGGAAAAAACAAATGACCAGTTAAACACATTTTGGCTAAGAGTGTTTACATTGGTAAAACGTTTGTTTTCAAGCGAACAGTTTCGATACTGAAATAGATATGTTTATTTCATCAGCTAGTCTTGAAAGGTACTCTAGTAGGTCAAGTAGAAATATAATATGCGTTGACAAGTCAGTAACGCAACACTAATGTCTTACTAGAATTTAAAATGTTTTTAATAAAGGGGGACTTTGAACCCAAAAGGGACACTTTGGTAAGAAATAATAGAGTATGAGGATTGGTGAGTGGGCGAGCTCTCACACAGGCAACCCAGTGAACGCTCCAAGAGCGTCTAGTTTGGATATAAGTGAGAACATGTACTGGCAAAAACATTGCTGGAGATCAATGACCTTGAAATTGATAACTTTACTTCACCACAGGTAGCCCAACATTACTCGTGGTTTTTATGTTGCATTTATTATGATATTTCAGTTGCATTTCTACATTCAAACATCGACAGAATCTGAGTGTTCATACTTATTGACAAGACTTCTAAAAAAGAAAAAGTACGACTAATTCTGGATTTGTTTTCAGCCAAAGACAAACAGCTTAATGAGCATACGAGAAGACCACGCCGAGAAATTCCACCAAAGATAACCATGGACGACGTGCGTCAAGAAACACTTCGTCAGATCATTTCCCTCAACAATACAAAATATTGTCCCTTTAGGAGCTGTACTGGAACAAGAGGACCACGGGGTCCCCCAGGAACCATAGGGAGAAGGGGCCCGAGGGGCAGGCAAGGTAGAAGAGGTACAAGGGGACCAAAAGGTACTAATAAAAGTTATCATTAGCATTATCACTAATTATTATCCAAAAATGAAGCTTATTTAAAAACAAATTGTATTTAAGGTCCACCTGGATCGATCGGTCCACCCGGTCATCATGGCAAGCGAGGGATGATGGGATTGCCTGGTCCCAAGTCTCCAAGAGGCCCTAAAGGAGAGAAAGGAGACAAGGGAGATCCTGGCATGTCAATCTCTGCACCCAACGTCATCGTATCGCCTCTTAGGTTGACTGTCCAAGTTAACCAATCAGCTGACTTCTTTTGCTCTGCCTCAGGCAACCCAAAACCTGGGGTGTCATGGCAACGGGATGAGAAAAGGCTGCCGTCCCATTGGAATAGTACAAACACAGGAAGGGTTATAGTGAAACACGTTCAGTACAGTGACGCAGGGAACTTGACGTGTGTGGCTAAGAATGTACTGGGAACTGATGGACAGGATGTCATGCTGGTCGTGCAAGGTATTGGCTCGTTGAACATAATATATACAATTATCACCAGTTGCCATCTATATTTAGATAATTGGCTGAATACTCAGTACCTTTTTCTTAGGTCCACCTGTATTCAAGTCGACACCAAAGACTTCCTTAACCGCAGTTGAATCCTGTAACGTCACTATGACATGTACAGCGTATGGCAATCCAAACCCTATCATCAGGTGGACTAGACCACTACGACCCCTTCCTGTTGGAACCACAGTACTTCCTAATGGCACAATGATTATACGAGGTCTAAAGACCATAGACAGTGGGACATACGTCTGTGAAGCGGTGAACAAGTTCGGGGTTGTCAGGCATTTGACTAGTCTATATGTGGACCGATCAACTGCTGTTTCATCCCGCGGTACGTACTCTAAGTCTTTTGAGCATGCATTTGATAAATAGGTACTTAATGATCGCCCTTTCCTTACTAGAAGATAAATACTAGATCTTCTATTTGGTACTCATGTTATGGACAAGGGGCTCCTAGGGATGAAACTTCATTTCGAAAATCAGTGATAATAATGCAACTGTCATAAAACTTTTTAGCTTGGGAGTTTAATTTTAATTTTTTTTTTAATTACTTATTCACTTTTATTTAGCAACATGATTTCATTTTCATTGTAAATTTTTGTACTGACCAATCAGAGTGCTGGAGAATGAGCACGAGTCTCTCAGGAGGAAACTGGGTCCACACAGGTGCAACCGATGCAGTTGATGTTATTGTGAGCCGTGACGTCACCCTATTTGGATATCGCCTGTGGGGAGTACACACGGGCTCTGGTAGTCATGACGTCACTATTCGGGTCAAAGACAACCAAGGACGAACACTCGGGATGAAGAAAGGGACTTACCGAACAGTTTCATCTCAGGGGACTTTTGTCGTTAAGTTTACTCGTCCAGTGGATCTACGAAAGGATGTTCGATATACCTTATCAGCGTTACTTCTAGGACCACCAGCTCGCAGAGGGATTTCTGGGCAGAAGACTATCACCTGTAATGGCGTTACTATAAGAATCTTCACATCCTCAGAAAATAAAAACGGCTCATCGCAACAATTTGGTCAGATCCCAGCTTTGCTTATAGCGAAGGATGGCAGGAAACGTAAATAAATATTATGCTTAGTATCCCTCCCCTCCTCTATCGTGGTTGTCGTTTTTTGATTGGTCGTTTTTTGATTGGTCGTTTTTTGATTGGTCGTTTTTTGATTGGTCGTTTTTTGATTGGTCGTTTTTTTGATTGGTCGTTTTTTTGATTGGTCGTTTTTTTGATTGGTCGTTTTTTGGTTGGCCGTATTTTTGGTTGATGCTCTGAAAACGGGCTACGCCCCTATACTAGGAATAACTGTTTATCGCATAAACCCACTCTGCAGGGGAATTGAAAAAGAATGATCTTTTTCTTATCACAATACTCATCCTAGATTCATGTTAAACTAACGTCCTTTATGTAGTGATAGTGGACAATATAACTGAGTCAGTACAAATATATCTGAGTTTATTAAGTTCAAAGAAGCGCATTGGAATACTTGTAACAGCGTAGATATCTTAATGAATATCTTATTTTTTAAAGAGTCAGTTTTTATCAGTTGCTATGATTGATAAATTAGGATATTTTAGCTCGGGTTTTATGCGTGATTATACGTGGTAGCAGTTCTTCATTTATTCGGATGTATTTTTTATAGAAGCACAGGTGGCGTAGCGGTGAGAGCGCTGACCTCTCACCAAGGCGACCCGAGTATGTGAGTAGAGTTGTTTGTTGGTTCTCTCCTGTGCTTCGAGGGTTTCTCCAGGTTCTCCGGTTTTTCCTCCCTCCTCAAAAATCAACTTCTAAATTCCAATTGGAATGCAGTGGAGGAATAGCCACTCGTGGATTCCACTGTTAATCGCATTTATTATTTTTATTTATTTTAGTTAGGATAGATATAGCTAGAGTGCAGCCCAGCCGACTTTATTCAGAGTTAAAGCCAGTAAACAGTAATAAATACATATTAAAGCCGCGCTCCACACAAGCTAGGGAAAATGTTGCATGAAATCACCTCACAATCTACGCCTGTCCAGACAAACGTCCTTTCATGATTTCTTTGAAGGCATTTTTATAATTAGAGCTACGAAAAGCATAGATGATTGGGTTAATACTCGAATGGACAAAAAGAAGAACACCGGCCAAGTGAAATACAACACTATCCCAACCTAAGATCCCGATTTCTTTGAGCATGCTAACCAAAGCAAAGGTACCAACAAGGATGGTAAACGATAAGGTTACAATCAGAAGCACTTCGACTACGCGTTTCTTTGAGCGCGCATCAGCTTCGGTGTTTCCAGTGTCCATTGGGCATATTTCATTGCTGAAGTATATCCCTTTGATTATCGAGAAATAACCGAACATAATCACCAAATATGGGACCACGAATAGGAAAATAAAAATGACAGTTAGGTAGATCAGTTGTTCAGTATGACTGGCCCATTCTTGAACACAGGTTTTTTGGATTTGGCTGTACGTGGTTCGGAGGAAATAAGGAACTAGGAACCCTATGGATAGCATCCACGTACTTATGATGGCGTAGTGGACATTCTCTTGATTCAAGCGCCATTGCTCTTTCATTGGTTTTAATAAAGCCATGTACCGTTCAAACGCAAGGATGGCAAGCGTGATAACGGAGACACCAATAGCAAGAGCACTCACATTCCCCGCTGTTAAAAACATACAAATATACTGACCAACTTGAGTATCCAGAGCCCTGTCCTTCGCATACGAAAAAAATACTCTTGGAAGAAGTCCTAGAAACGACACCAGATCCGCAGTTGCTAGATTTACCAGAAGAATATTGGTAGTTGTTCGCATGGCTGGCTTCTTCTTGACGACAAGCAGAACCAAGGCATTGCCAACAATCCCAATCAGGGATATTAGTACAAATACAATCCCAATAAAAACATGGTAGCCTGTAATAACAAAATCAGTTGATGTCCCATTTTCTGGTTTTTGTTCCAAGCTGGTATTATTCCTTTTCCAGATTCCATCCATTCTGTCGAGGAGCTCAGCAACTCTTCGTTATTTCTGTCCTCTTCATAAAACGAATTCTTAAAGGTGTTGTTTCCCAGGCTGTAAGCTTACCAAACTATTAGTCAGTCAACATACACGGCTGCTTCAACACTTTGGCATCGGTTTTGGCCGACAATTTGGCGATCGCTCTTTCTAATTACTGCAAAGCTAGATTTTGAAGAAAATTAGTTTACATAGCTTTCATAGCCCTAAAAAGGCTTTACTGCATGTCAATATTATCATGACATCTGGCAATTTGAACAAGTGAGAAGTTTTTCTATAATCATAAGAATTTTGAATTCAATCCAAATAAACCCCAAAACATTAATGTTTGAACTACTTTATAATTTTATTGCTCCATGACACTTGTTCTTGATGTGTTCTTGATGTGTTCTCGGTTTGACACCAGGCGGTTTTGAATAATATTAATTAATATTGTACCTTGAAAACGTGATCTTTCCAGAGAAAATGAAGATGAATCTGTTTTTCTTGAACCACCTGTTTTAATCAGTCTTTTTTTCACTCGAAATATTAACGCTTGGAACATCACTGTGTTTATATATTAGAAATTACCTTCACAGATATGATTACTATGAGTAAATATTATATATCATCGATCATTCAAAAGCTGTTATAAATCTCACGTGCGTCCTGATTGGTTAGTAACGCCTACTTTATGAGAGCATTTCCTACTGCGTCATTTCAATTCATGCCTATCCAGAATAACGGTTTTTTTAATAAAATTTAAAAAAAGTGTTTGCTCACCGTGAGTTGGCTAAACTTCATTACTAGGCTTTGTGCTTTTCTTAAGACCAACCACACTTTTTAATAACTAGTACTGGACACAGCCGCGCACACATTTGCTATATTTCTTCATCAATAATGTAAAAGTTTTTAAAAAATGTTATTGATTCAGTTGGTCTAAATCAGCAACATGTAATAAGTTTTTCAATAAGTTTGTCTTGACAGCTGATTTAATTATTATATATTATACGAACTCCTTCTTGGGGAACTCTACTGCAAAAGAAAACTAATAAGTTTGTCTTTGCGGCTGATTTAATTATTATATATTATACGAACTCCTTCTTGGGGAACTCTACTGCAAAAGAAAACTAATAAGTTTGTCTTTGCGGCTGATTTAATTATTATATATTATACGAACTCCTTCTTGGGGAACTCTACTGCAAAAGAAAACTAATGAGTAATCTATAAACTAGTGTTTGAGCTGCATCGATCATGATATCGATGTAGGAAACATAAATGTTAGGAATGACATAAGTAACTTGGATATCGTGTAATAAAATGGTGTTAAACTCAATGGTGTTAACCGTTAGCCGTAAAAGTGGCCAAAAATTTAGTCGTTATAGGAGTAAAAATGGAAAAAAAGCGTAAAAAGCCTAAAAAAGTTCAGCGCAATTTTTTTATAGCCATGGTTTGCAATTATAGACTTGAATTTGTCGAGATCTCTTCTTAATACTGGTGATATGTGATTTTATGCATTCATCTTTCTCATTCGATTCATACCGCTCTTTTTAATGACTACAGAATTATTTATACAAGTTTAGCTTAGTTTATAATTGAAAATTTTTCAAATGATTTTTTAGAAGAGCCAAAAAGCGTAAGAACACAGTTTCCAGCTATAATAAATGTATGATAGTTCTACCATTTGTTGATGTTATTTAGTGCATTTTGATCGACAACTACTTCCCCACCCTGGGGGCATTTGAACAAGGTCAAAACAGTTGTCCAAAATAGGGACCTGATTTTATTGATTTAGGTGATTCAGAGACCCTTGAAATGCTCGATACTTGGTGTCCGTAGTGACTATTTCTATCCACAAATACGTTGTTTAGCATACATGTAAACAGAAAGTACATTCGTTTCTGAGATTTAACTTTTAGTTTTGGAGATATTTGAGGACAAAATCCAGGATTTCACTTCCAGAGGTGGTGAGTACCGGATACCCCTCCCCCCACTTCCCTCTCCCCCCCCCCCCCCCCCCACACGGGACGTACATTGATAGATCCCGACATGTACATTACATTCTACAATCATAAAACAATGAATATATTTGAATCCTATTGTTTTTGTTTTTTAATATGTAATCCATTGTGTTTCGTCCCGACTCTGGAATGCTGTTAATCAATAACAAGCATGGGCTATAAATAAAACAACCAACTGAAAGTTTATTTGGCTGGAAGTTCCGGCTTGTGCTACAGTACTTCTTCTTTTCCAGTCAACTTGGCTGATTCAACCAAGTTTAAAGTTATTATTTTGTACTGTTATCGATGGCCGACGTCCTAAGATATGTGGTTCTTGTAAGTAGAGTCGTTAGTATTCATTTTATTGTTTCTCATCTTTGAACAAACACTTCACAAGATATTCGTTCATAATATTTTCATACACAAGCCCGCATTGATTTAAGTTTTTATTAAGGAATTCAGAATTCAGAAACTTCATAAAGTATTGTAAGCAACCCTATTGGATTTTTTAAAAGGATTACTTAGCAAAAAGCGTTGAATACGGCCTGTAAATACTTGTATTTATGTGGTTAACATTTCATGTAAGATATATGAACAAGTCCGGGAACAAGTTTATTTGAGGGAAGTCAGCAGTTCTATCCACATTGAAGAAAAGGTCTTCCGAAGTTCCTTCATGTAACTACTGCAATATGTAATGTACATTTGACAGGATTATTTTGGACTCGGCCTTCATAGTTGTGCTCGTTGAGGGGCTCGAAACACGGATAAGGTCATGAACCTTTATTTTATGGTGTTTGATAAAAGGAAATCAAATAAATTTCGAGATATACAAAAAGTATCAACAGGTACAAAATGGTGTACCTATCTTTTACCACAGATTTATTTTTATCCTCGTATTGTGTAAGAAATTGTATCGACATTTTATTATTAAGCAGCTGGAAAATTATTTTATTATTTGGCAACGTGACACATTGCGTTACATCTAGCAGCAAGCTTCAGCAATGTTTGTTTCGTGACGTAAGGCTGACCATGATAACGTCATATTGAATTCGAATTTATTTACACAGAGTAGAGATGTTAGATCACTTTTGATTACGAGGGTTTCAAAAAACGTTGTCGATTTGAGATCTGAAATGGGTGATCTGAGACTAAACAGAATTTTTGTGCTTTTATTTTTCTGGCTAAAATACGAAAAATTACTTGGTCCTGCTTCATATTCCAATCTAAAACCCGACTATGTTGTTTGGCTGTTTAAACATATTACATTTTGCAGCGTGTTACTCGGTCTCAGATTTCAGATTTCAGATCTCCCACCGACAAGGTTTTTTTGAAATAGGTGTAGGTGTCCTTTACGAACCCCCCATCCCCCCCCCCCCCAAGTGGTATGAAACTGTGGGTAGTGGGATAGGACGGATAGGGAGCAAAGGGGTGGGAATGGGAAGCGAAGGCGAACTTCCTATCCTGAAATGAAGGTTTCTATTTCATCAATTTTGAAAAGTCGACAATGCGAGAGAAGATCCTTCAGTTATAACAGAGCGCGCGCGATTAAATTGGTCTCTTGATGGCTTCTCGCTTCTCCTGTGGATCCTGTGTCTGCACATGGGATCACTACATGTATTATTAGCTTAGGGTATAATCACGCGGATATGTTTCGTTTCAAGAGATTGTGTTCCTGTTTCAGTTCATCTGGATGGCCATCAATGTCTACCTGTTTGCAGACAGCTATTACAAACTTATCACCGGAAAAGAGAATGTCTACCTCAACAAACTTGTTAAGGTAAAACAAATATCCCTGGCTGTTCTCTTCACGCCAATTTTTATTCATAATTACACCATTCGATCTATAAATGCTATTACAAATGTATAGTGTTTTGGTTTCTTTTAAGCTTAATTGTAAGCTGGGTCTCTTGGAGTTCAGGTCGTAATTATTTTTTTTGGCAAGGATCGGAAGACTTTGGTCTATGGTCGGCTTAAGAGGAGCGCCTTCAAGTAGCCACAGCTGCAAGTGTTGAATGGCCATTCTTGATTTCGAAACTGAAATTAGTTTTGTTATTTGGAATGACTTCTCATTAATAAAACAATTATAAACAGAAAGTTCTGTCGTAGTCACACCACTCTATCTACAATAGGGTAACGATTAATACCCCCTCCCCCCTCAGAAACCTGTTGATATTCTCGATACTGGGTGTCCGTAGTGACTATTTCTGTTCATAAGTACTTTTTTTGGCATACAGACAGTACATTCGATTTTGTGATCTGAGTTTTCATTTTGGAGATTTGTGAATAATATAAAAATCCAGGGTTTCAATTCCAGAGGCGGTGGGTACCGTGTAACACCACCCAATCCCTCTAAATCGGGCTTGTCACGCACAAAGGTTTCAGTGTGAGGCTTTTTGAATAATGCTCAGTGATTCGTTACAGGAGAAAAGAATAAATCTAATCTAGCAAGGAGCCTCGTACTGAACCCTTTGAGCGCGACAAGCGAAGAATATCTGGGAAGAGGGCTATTGTTTTAACGTACCTTATGCCCCTAAACTCTTCTAATAAAATGTACTCCACAGTTTGGCCTGGCATTAGCACGTGCACCTGCCGCTGTGCTGAACTTCAACTGTATGTTGATACTACTAACCATGTGTAGGAATCTACTGTCCTTCATTCGAGGCACGTGTAAGGTGAGACAGGCAATACACTAAAAGAGTATTGACAATATATTTAAATTGGGCTACCTGTGTTCCATTCAACGTTCTTGGTTGGGGGAGGGGGAGGGGAATCTCTCATATAAGGGGTAAGCTTTTTTCTTCGAATTTCGTTAAACTTAACGATACACAATCGTTTGCCTAGGATTGTGAGAAAGCTAAGGAAATGAAAATCCTATTAGTCTGAGACCGTGTGATTATGAAAACCTGAGAAAAAAACCTAATAATATTGATGTTTTGGTTTACAGTGTAGCAGAAGCTTCCTTCGTTTACTGGATAAGAATGTGACCTTTCACAAGAACATCGCGTATATGATCTGTCTACAAACAGGTGAGGTACCTGTCCCTACTGTCCCTACTGTGCATACTGTGCCTACTGTCCCTGCTAGCTGTCCCTACTGTCCCTGCTAGCTGTCCCTACTGTCCCTGCTAGCTGTCCCTACTGTCCCTGCTAGCTGTCCCTACTGTCCCTACTGTCCCTGCTAGCTGTCCCTACTGTCCGTACTGTCCCTACTGTCCCTACTGTCCCTACTGTCCCTACTGTCCGTACTGTCCCTACTGTCCGTACTGTCCCTACTGTCCCTACTGTCCCTACTGTCCCTGCTAGCTGTCCCTGTCTCTACCGCTTTCCCCGTCCCCGTCCCTGTTCCATGTAAACCTTTTTTATCATTATTTTCAGTTATCCACTGTGTGGCACACATCTTCAATGTCGAGTTTCTTATATTAGCGTGGAAGAAAGGCGGAATATACACCAAGCTGAGTCAGCTAGAGGACGTTGGAAACGAGACTTACATCAACCCAATACGAGATCCGAATGCTGTAAGAAAATGAATCATCATTGGGAACCCTGTGAATTAGGGGAGGAGACAAGACACGCAAAAAACTTCTAAATTGTTAAGGAATAGCAAATATCAGAGTTATACATCATTTTGCGCATTTCATCATATTTGCATGGAACTTGCGCATTATAAATGATGAAAAATATTATTATTATTATTATTATTATTATTATTATTATTATTATTATTATTAATATTAATATCATTGCCTTCAAACACTTCCTTTTAAGTCGTGGAAGTTGAACAGTTTCTATTCATTTACAGTGATTTTAACTCAAATGCATCGACTTGAAACAATTCCATTTTGAAGGCAATGGAGTGTAACTGATATTTGCTATTAAACGTACGATTCTTAACATCTGAAATTTCACCTAATTGCTTTATTATTTTCTCTTCCTTTTTAGGACCCGATAGCAGTGTTATTCACACTAGGTATGGAAAAGAAAGTCAGTCAAAGAGTATTCATTTTCTACTGATTGGTCGTCGTGTTACTAATAGGGACTTTAAGATTTGCAAAATCTTTGATGGCGACGTCAACTGGAAGTGTAAATAACTTCACTTTGGAGTTTCGCGCCTTCAAAGTCTGTCTTCCCTGTGGATGGGTTGACTTTTATTATTTTATTTTACTACAGTATTGTGAAAGAAATGAAAAGAACCCCAAAGTGAAGTTATTTACACTTTTGGTCGATGTCGCTGTCGTATAGATTTTGAAAATCTTAAAGTCCCTATTTTGCGCGCAATATTACAGGTAATGTTGTGAAGTAAGATTGCTTTCTACTTCAACAACATTGTATGCAACAAACTGCGTCGTGTGACATACACATGACTCGCAACATCTATTGCACCTGCAACATTGCGCGCAATGTCCGTAGCTTTACAACAATGAACTTAAGAGAGACTTTATATTTTTCATTTCAGTTGCTGGTGTGACCGGTGCTGCCATTACTTTAGCTCTGATACTCATGGTAAGGAAATTGTTTCATTTAAATATATTTATAAATAAATGATATACTTTTTACCCATTTTTCTCCTTTTCTTTACTTTTTTTCCAGATCTCATCGTCCACTGAACTAATAAGGTGAAGATAATGAACACAACATCAGTCCCCAGTTTTTATCAATTTTCTTCCTTACGTCCTTGGTCCTTGCTTGCTTTCTTCCTCGCTTGCTTGCAATTGCTTGCTATCTTGCATACATGCTTCCTTGGCTGCTTGCTTGCTTTTTTTGCTTGCATGCTTCCTTGCTTGTTTACATGCTTTCTTGCTTTCTTGCTTGCGTCCTTGCATCCTTGCGTCCTTGCTTCCCTGCTTGCCTGCTTACTTGCTGGATTGCATTCTTGCTTGCTTGCTTGCTTGCTTGCTTGCTTGCTTGCTTGCGTCCTTGCTTCCTTGCTCCCTTCCTTTATTGCGTCCTTGCTTCCTTGCTTCTTGCTTGCTTGCTTGCTTCCTTTATTGCGTCCTTGCGTCCTTGCTTCCTTGCTTCCTTCCTTTATTGCTTCCTTGCTTCTTGCTTGCTTGCTTCTTGCTTGCTTGCTTGCTTGCTTGCTTGCTTGCTTGCTTCCTTCTCCTTCCTTTTCTATATACAGCCTATAATATATGTATTGTTTTCTCTTAAACAGGCGTTCATACTTCGAGGTTTTCTGGTACAATCACCATTGTTTTGTACTATTCTATATTGCGCTCGTTCTTCATGGAATACAGTGAGTACTGTCTGTGAAAACTACCATAACGGTACCTTGATTCTCAATGGGCTTAATTCCGTATCCTACCACTCTAATTGGATAAAGTGCATTTCTATTCCTTTATTATTCGTTTGGCCAGGAAGCCTATTAGTTTTCAGGGAACCGTGAAATTAGAAAAAGGAATTATTTCACGTTAATGTTTTACTGGTATATATGTATGTTTATCATCAGAGGTGTAATAAGATACCAGTCTAATGTAGACAAACACGATCCAGACATCTGTGGCAAGAACCTCACTTTATGGTATCGTCAGGAACCCTGCCTTGAGCCACCCAAATTCGCACCCTTTGGAATGAACGTGAGTGTATACAGCATCACACGTCTGTGTCTTTGATTGGTCGAGGAATAACTGGTTTGCATTGGCCAATCCATTTTCTTGATTGATTTGAGAGGGTCCAGGAGGGGTAAAATGGTAGCTGGGATTCGCCTTTTTTTAGGCTGGGAAAATGGGATTTCATGCACTGGGACTGGAATTTAGCCATTACTGGGATTGGGATTTTGCAAAATTTCTAACTCTAATTGTATAACAGACTTGGCGATGGGTGGTTGGACCAATGTTCCTGTACCTTATCGAGAGATCGATACGTTTTTATCGATCAAAACAACCGATACAGATCATGGAGGTATGACATAAAATTTTAATATCAATAGTGAAAATCAACTTATATTCTGAGTTTCATTTGGATTTAGTAGAAGATGAGTCATACTATGGATCACATCTTCATCATCCCCATTGCTTCCTTGCTTGCTTGCTTCCTTGCTTCCTTGCTTGCTTGCTTCCTTGCTTCCTTGCTTCCTTGCTTCCTTGCTTCCTTGCTTCCTTGCTTCCTTGCTTCCTTGCTTCCTTGCTTCCTTGCTTCCTTGCTTCCTTGCTTCCTTGCTTCCTTGCTTCCTTGCTTCCTTGCTTCCTTGCTTCCATGCTTCCTTGCTTCCTTGCTTCCTTTTCTTTGCCATCCTGTCTTCCTAACATCCCATCTTTCTCTCCTTCTTACATAGCATTAATTTTCAACTTTCAATTCTTAGGTCGTTAAGCACCCTTCCAATGTAATTGAGATTAAGATGCGAAAGAAAGGATTCACCCAAGAGGCTGGACAGGTAAATCCATTGGAAAATAGATGCAATACAAACGCATTAAAACTGGTGTGATTGATTAGTTTGGTGTTTTTGTTCCAGTACATATTTCTTCAGTGCCCAGCAATCTCTAGACTTGAATGGCATCCATTTACTTTGACATCGGTAAGTAATATATTTACCTTCCATATCTTCTAATTTGTTCTTTCATTCATTCATTCATTCATTCATTTAATCATTCGTTCCTTTATTCGTTCTTTCGTCCGTCCATCCCTTTATGCATTCATTTATTCATTCATTCGTTCGTTTGTTTGATCATTTTACCATTCTCAAAATGTATTCATTTCCAGGCCCCAGAGGAAGACAGTTTTTCCGTTCATATTCGACTGGTAGGAGACTGGACTAGTAAGCAACAACCTCTACTCTGTTCTGCTTTTCTTTTATAGTATTTTATGTGAATGATCAGTGGTGTAGCGAGGGGGCGAAGGGATGACAATGTCACTGGCGTAGGGATGGGGGCATATGTCCCCCCCCCCCAAAATGTTTGGTACTAAATTAGTTTTTATTCTAGGTGCCCCCCCCCCCCCCGATCCTGGGTCCTCCCTACACCACTGTGAATGATTGAGTCAATGTAACTAATTTGTGTTATATTCAGATGCACTGGCCAAGTTGTGTGGCTACGAAGGTAAACAGTTGAGGAACGTGAGTGAAATGCCGAGGTAAGTCTTTTATGCGATCTTATTGGACGATAAAATTGAGGATTTTCAAAAACTGCCATATGCATAACGCGCGCATTTTTTGCTACATGGCCATTTGCCTTGCAAAGGTTCAAAAGCACATACAGCATTTATAGTTACGAAGCTTACTACTCTGTGACAACCTTAACTTATCATCTTCAAAACATTGCTAGCATAGTACCTCTTGTGCAACTTTTGTGCCATTCTTGCACAGTGTTGGCTACAAACATTATTGTTTGTTTGTTTATGTTAAAAGAATAGGAAGAAATTATTCATTTCATAAGTGACTTATATCAAAGTGTATGTTTGTTTTAGACTTGCCCTAGACGGTCCATTTGGAACAGCTAGCACAGTAAGTAAACACTGAACAGCATAAACGTTAACATTTCTTTTTTAACTGATGAATGCGATTGACAGAACTCAAGGGAAAACTCGTAACGAGTCTCTCTGGATGATACTGAAAATTGTTTTCACTATCAATTCATTACATACCACAATTTTGTAAGGGACGTATTCATCTTTCAACTATCATTATTTGAATTTTTGATTCCTTGAGCTAAGTGTTTGAAGAGTTTCGATTTGACTTCAATCTTACATGCAGCTCTTAACCATGCAGCTTGTAACTAGTTTCCGTATTTGTTTGAACCTACGTTTTCATTACTACTAACCGTTTGTTTTTTAGGATGTATTTAAATATTCAGTGTGCATGTTGATCGGTGCTGGGATTGGAGTAACACCATTTGCTTCTGTTCTGAAGTCTATATGGTAAGGAAGCCAATGATATGATAAAGTATAGGTGTACGATAGTAATCTTCCTCCTTTACTACTATTATATATACTCCCTCTCCCTCTCCCTCTCCCTCTCCCTCTCCCTCTCCCTCTCCCTCTCCCTCTCCCTCTCCCTCTCCCTCTCCCTCTCCCTCTCCCTCTCCCTCTCCCTCTCCCTCTCCCTCTCCCTCTCCCTCTCCCTCTCCCTCTCCCTCTCCCTCTCCCTCTCCCTCTCCCTCTCCCTCTCCCTCTCCCTCTCCCTCTCCCTCTCCCTCTCCCTCTCCCTCTCCCTCTCCCTCTCCCTCTCCCTCTCCCTCTCCCTCTCCCTCTCCCTCTCCCTCTCCTTCTCCTTCTTCTTCTTCCTCCTCCTTCTCCTCCTCCTTCTCCTCCTTCTTATCCTCTGTCTTGGCCTTCTGCCTCTGTTCCACCTCCTCTTTCTATGCACTACTCCTAGTCCTATAGTAATCCTAACAAATCGCTTTTTCATTCAAGGTATCGTCACAACAAAGAAGACCCCGATCTTTTTGTCAAGAAGGTGTATTTCTTCTGGATTTGTCCCGATACTAACGCCTTTGAGTGGTTTACTGATCTGCTCAAGAGTCTAGAGGACCAGGTACTACTGTCTCCACTATATAGTTACAAGCTCTGCGAGTAAATGGAGCCAATACTCTCTTATGTGGCTGGTATTACCACCCCGTACAACAGCAAAATTTTGTTGAGCGACTTCGTTGCAAAAGTAGAAGCGCTTTCTACTCTCTGCAACAATGAAAATTTGTGGCATGCAGATAGCTAACACGAGCAACATTCTCTCTGCAACTTGCAACGCAACAATGTTGCACGATTTTGTTGCCCGTATTATTATAATACTTCAAAAGGAGGCTAGCCATCCAATTAACCCTCCTCTCCCTTGTCACCCCTTGACATAATTAGGACTATAATCATGTTAAAAGGATATCATTCTTGTTGTGAGAAAGTAGAAAGGATATCATGAGGGTTTTGCTTCTCCATTCAGATGATCGGATGTAACAACGCAGATTTTCTGGAGTACAATATCTTCCTGACCAGAGGATGGGGACCCAACATGGTAACTAAATATTATAATCAATAGTGATAAACGATCCCTCCTCTATCCCATAATGCCCTGATGCTTGTAATTCATGATTGGTACCCAACATGGAAAATATTATAATCATTAGTGATAAAAGATCCCTGCTCTATCCCATAATGCCCTGATGCTTGTAATTCATGATTGGTACCCAACATGGAAAATATTATAATCATTAGTGATAAAAGATCCCTGCTCTATCCCATAATGCCCTGATGCTTGTAATTCATGATTGGTACCCAACATGGAAAATATTATAATCATTAGTGATAAAAGATCCCTGCTCTATCCCATAATGCCCTGATGCTTGTAATTCATGATTGGTACCCAACATGGAAAATATTATAATCATTAGTGATAAAAGATCCCTGCTCTATCCCATAATGCCTTGTAATTCATGTTGGGGGACCAAACATGAATGATAATCAATCTGGTCGTCAAAGACTCCTTTACTATCCCATAATGCCTTGTTACTCGTAAGGCATTTTACTCGAGGGAGCAAAATAGTAAATATGATCAATATGTTTGTCAAAAACCCATTAACTGTCCCATAATGCTTTTTTGCTTGTAATGCATGCCGAGGACCGAAAATGTTTACCATTGTAATCAATGTGGTTGTTAAAGACCCCTTTCCTATCCCATAATGCCTTGTTGTTTTTTATAGGCACGTGATCTCTATCTTCGTGAAGACGAGGCTGTGGACCCTATCACTCATCTCAAACAAAAGACACGTTATGGTCGACCAGAATGGAATAGCATATTCGAAGGCGTTGCCAACAAACATCCCAAGTATGTAGTCATAACATTATCTATTCATTGACAAATAATCAAAGCTCGAGATTTCTGTAGAACGATATATTTGGTGTGGCCATAGCTTTACCGACCATGAAAGTCTCTGAAAATCTGGTGTTTCGGGCTTTCTATGTTATATAACTTTCAAAGGAAAATTGATCAGTAAGAAACCTACTGTGGTAGTAGAGACTGTGAACTTTGATGATGATGACGACAACGACGATGATGATGATGATGGTGCTGATGATGATGATGATGATGGTGGTGCTGATGATGATGATGATGGTGGTGCTGATGATGATGATGATGGTACTACTGCTGCTGATGATGATGATGGTACTACTGCTGCTGATGATGATGATGGTACTACTGCTGATGATGATGATGATGGTACTACTGCTGATGATGATGATGGTACTATTGCTGCTGCTGATGATGGTACTACTGCTGCTGATGATGATGATGGTACTACTGCTGCTGCTGATGATGATGGTACTACTGCTGCTGCTGCTGATGATGGTACTACTGCTGCTGCTGATGATGATGGTACTACTGCTGCTGCTGATGATGATGGTACTACTGCTGATGATATTAGTGCTGCTGCTGCTGATGATGATAATAGTGTTGATGGTAATAATCAGGATGATGGTGATGATGATATTGAAAACATTTTTGTCTTTATCCTAGAACGAAAGTCGGGGTATTTTTTTGTGGTCCTGCTGGCTTGTCCCACACTTTACACAAGATGGCCAACACACACAGTGACATCAGCTCTGGAGTCAAATTCCTGTACAACAAAGAGAACTTTTGAGCATGCGCAGTAGGTAGTAGTAAGTGATTCTCGACCTCAATGTTTTCTATCCTCTATATCACCATGACAACGTTTTAGATAAGATAATTTAATCAAAGCTATCTGCCGATCACTATAGCAATTTTCATATTGTTATTCTTTTTAGTTTCTTCCTGTTTTTATCGCCATTCAGTTGAATTGACCTTCAGATCGAATTCAAGGTCAACCAATCAGAATTGAGGATTAGACATTTTGATGACAATTTAAAACTAGTTGACCATAATTCCTTTCGGGGAAGGCGATTAACTCAGTTGGATAGCAAAACTCATAACGGACTAGAATCTTAATGAAGCGCAACTATCGAGTCCGATAAATATGAAAAAAGAATAGAAATTAGTATGTGAACTAGACATGATACTAACACGACACGCACAGCAGTACTGTTACGGTACGGCATTAATGAAGTCCGCAATACATATATCACTGTTTTTCATTCATAAGTTTGGACACTGCAACTGTGCGGTAGCTAGTATGTGTAGAAGTAGCACGACATGGCGTGGCACGGCATTTTAACTTTTCGATTTTCCTGCTTATTCAATTCAACTCAACTCTACATAGAATAAAGTGTGTAATTTAATTTAATAGATAACGTCATACACGTGGTTTCGATAGCCTGAAAGGTAGTAATGATAATTTTTTTGTTTCTTTGTAGAATCTCAGGTTTTAATTTCAATATCAGTCAATAGAATTATATTGTCACCAAATATCATTCGAGTTGTTTTTCTTTCTTTCTTTCTTCTCCCTTCATCTTTCTCAGTCTCTTTATAATTTCTAGTTCCATTCATTTCAGTGCATTCAACATTAGATGGATAAAATAACACATCTTCCTCGATCCACCTGCTATTTTTACTCCTTTTAGCTCTTAACTCTTCCTCCGGCTTTATCTCGAGTAGTGTGAAAAGATTGCATTATTTAACAGATGTTTTCATCGTATCTCTGAGTGATCTTTCGGTTTTGTGTATCTTATAGCAATTTATCAAGAGGCAACTATTTACACATCACGAAAGATTTGAATCTCGAGTACTCAACGCGTAATGATTTAGATGTGTATAGAACTGTCAATAAAATGACGGCAGGCATGCAAGAAGGCTTGTAAGTTGGCGCAGTAGTTCTTACTTCTCTCTCTCTCTCTCTCTCTCTCTCTCTCTCTCTCTCTCTCTCTCTCTCTCTCTCTCTCTCTCTCTCTCTCTCTCTCTTTTTCTTTCTTTCTTTCTTTCTTTCTTTTTTTCTCCCTTTCGTTCCTCCTTTCGTTCCTCCGTCCGTCCGTACATTCTTTCATAGACTTGCTATCCCTTCATTTTTATTTCTATTTCTTTTCTTTCTATCGTTTACACGGACACTTAAAGCAATTTGCTCGTTTACTCCCTTCATTTCATCATGTCATGATGTCTGCAAGTCTGACATAACACTCATCGCGATATAAGGCTTACTGTGGAGTCCACTGTTACAAAGGCGCCACGTACAATATCGTGTATACTACTGCATGTAGTAATAAAAGGACTGTATTTTAATTTCCGGTTTATTAGTCAGATCGTGTTGACTTTAGACCTGTTCAATACAAGTTTGCTTACTCATTTTTTCAACTTTTTGCCCAAGTCATTAAAAGGTATAGGATGTCAAACTTATGGCATAATAACCTTGGCACACTGAATTGAATCGAATACTAGGGATTGTTATAGCTGAACTAGATGTCGAGGAAGCCATGAAAATTTTGAGGAAGCTATACTGAAAAGTACGTATTAATAGGAAAGTCATCAAAGTGTTGGCGAAAGCCATCAAAGTGATAGGAAACCATCTATATGTCAGGGTACTTACAAAATTGAACACTACAATGATTTGTTATGAAAATGTCGAGAAAGCCGCCCTGACAACTTTGAGGAAGCTATAAAGTTAATATTAGGAAAGCTATCAAAGTTTTGAGAAAGCTAACAAAGTGTATATTGGGAAAGCCATCAAAGTAATAGAAAGCCATCTGTGTGTTAGAGTAGTTACAAATCATCCAACACTAGAACGATTCGTTATGAAATGTCTATGGCATAATAACCTTGTCAAATTTGAACACTACAGTTTGTTATAAAAATGTCGAGTGAGGAAGCCATGAAAATTTCGAGTAAGCTACAAAAGTAATGCGAAAGCCATTAAAGTGTTGGAAAACCATCAAAGTGTTGGGAAGCCATCTATGTGTCACTATAAATGTATTTAAAAAGCAAAGAAAACGCCAAAGAATCGTAATTGCCATGGAATATTGAGGAAGCCAGGAACATTGAAGCGCAAATAAACAATCTTTGCAAATGTACTAATGGTATATACTAAAACCATGAAATTGTAGAGGAAACCATTTCAATGTTTTCTTTCCAGAACATATACACGCCTCAGTCTGCTTCCCGTTTCCTTGACAACCTATTAGACTATCAATAAAACTGATAATGATTAAAAAGAAAAATGGACTGTCATGGTCAGTCATTATACCAAGCCGCAGCTCTTAAGACTGACGCCCCGCCATCTCTCACTTAACAAATAAACACTGCGAGCCGGCTTAATGTCGTATTAAAGCTGATCTTTCCTCTTCAATCGTACGTGAGTAAAAACCATCTCCTGCATTAAAAAGGATCAAGATTCTAACTATGACAATAAACGTCTAAAACTGATAGAATACTACTTTGGATGTATTAATTTTTTATGAGAAAAAATTCTATGCATTTGCCATCCATTTTCTTTCGTATGAAGCGGCCTGTTTGCACGGTTTGCCGGCTTTCGTTCTTTGTAAATACAGAATGATTATATAAATAATGTGTATATAGTTATTAATTGGATATTTGATATGACTAAAAAGGTCTTTCGATTCTGCAGGTGGTTTCCAGATTGATTGAATACACTTTCTTTTTATTAAACGCGCTAAATATGAACAACCAAATATTGGCGAGGGGTATTTTTCCTGTGATGTGATTGGTCGAGAGCCAGCGTATTGCAAGCATCACTGAGTGACAGATTTGTGAAGTGTTTGTTTTGTAACCGGAATAAGAAAAAAAAAAAGAGGAAAGATAATTGCTGCATAACTATCACAAGAAATATGAGGTATTAGGAATTAACTCTCTTCAGACCTTTGGCTAACTGCTTTCGGTGGCATATTTATTGTTCTTTCTGACTTGCTTTCTGTTTCGTCGTAAGAACCTGAAGCCAAACAACGTTCAGCAACTGATTATAAGACGCTGAGAAGCTCTCTTGAAAAACCATCCAACCAAAAACAGAAGACAAATCTGCTCTGTAACGGTTTAGTCATCCAATTCACTTCACCTTTGACAACAAGAACGGAGCCTTCTCAGTCTCGCTGGATTTTCCAAGTTCCTGAGTACAAAAGCTTTCAATTTCTTTACAAGTGAGCTAGAATAAGCTTTGAACATTCCGAAGAAGCATTCGAATGGGTAGAAACGTGACATCTATAGGAAACGTCTCCTCCTTGACAGAGGGGGTGGAAGAAAAACTCTCTGTGGTGATAACCATCGTATATCCGGTTGTGTATGGTCTAATAACCGTAATAGGAGTCATAGGAAACACTTTGGTCATCGGTGTAGTCAAGAAAAAACGCTCAATGCAGTCAACAACGAATATCCTTCTAGCCAATCTGAGTTTGGCTGATTTATTAACCATACTTTGGAGTGTTCCGATTGAGGTTCTTTCACGACCAGAATACCACCCAAAAGGAAACCTTGTCTCACATTTATGTAGGTTTTTATCGATTGGTAGTCTAGTGGTAATAACATTGACTGTATCTATTCTATTAATGGCAATTATTTCCTTGGAGAGATATCACGCGCTGGTCAAACCCTTCAAACGCCGACGTCGTCTCAGAAAAAACAACATCATCTTCGTCATTATTCCGATATGGATTGTAGCTCTGATCTGCTCTCTTCCTGTCTTTATCTATTCTTACTACAATACAGAGTATGAAATATGCGACCTAGATTGGACAGAAAAGCAATTTTTTGTATATTATATGTTTTTATTTATCTGTTTATTTTGCATACCACTTTCAGTTATTTCTTATTGTTACTTGAGTATTATCAAAGAGCTGAATAGGCGCCAAAAACGGAACGTTCATGATTCTGACAAAAGAGTTGATCACAAGTCGAAACGAAAGGTTATTTTCACTCTGGTTGTAGTGACGATTATTTTTGCTCTTTGCTACGGCATATTTGCCATCGTTCAAGTTTTAAACCTCGTTATTTTCAACCTTTTGCTTAGTGAAGTCTCTTTTCTATTATTATATGTTCCCTGTGCTACAAATCCTATCGTATACGCCTTTCAGAGTACCAATTATCGAAATGCTTTTCGAGAAATGGCATCTGAACTAAATCCATCCAAACTTTCGACCAAATCTCCCAAAAATACACCAGGTAAACGTCAGGAAACAGCGCTTTGATGTACAAAAATAGATAATGTAAATAAAGGAATCGAAAGTAAATCATAACCCGTGATTTCTGTTTTTGTGGTTAAAGTTAGATATAAATATTCATTAAAATATTATGATGCGGTTCAGCCAAATAAACTGGAAGAACAACTGAACAACACGATTCGCGACCTGACAAGACGGGCTGCCAAAAACTGCACTACAAACCACTTGGGACGGACGTCCTTTCGAATTTCAAGCTTGAAAAGAAAATAATAAACAAACAAAAATTATAGGGAAATTATAGCTGTTTTCATCCTACACAATGTACACTTCTGCAGGAACATTTCATACTTCCTGTTATGTGAATCCAAGCTTAATAACAAGTAATAAGTCAGGCCAAACACTTACTAGAAGTTAATCCCTCATCAATTCTCTAAGCATTCATAATTAATATTTTTGATTCGTAGTTTGCTAATCTGCAAGCAGCTGCTGTAGTTATTGTCATGTGTGGTCAATTCGTTCAAAAGCCTCATCAGTCCAACACCAAGTGAAAATTGCATTAAAAATTTACGAATGATAAGTTTGTTTTTGACACTTGGCTTGAATTAGTCTTTGTTGCTGTTAGTGCTGCTGGGTTGAGTGCCTTGAGTAATATAGGTTCTTTTATTTGATTAGGAATCCAAAGAATTTTAAAATTCCGTTTATTAAGCCAGCGTTAATTGAAGGGTTTGGGGGAGGGGTGGGGAGGGTGATGAAGAGAAGGGGAAGGGGAAAGGGAGGGGAGAGGAGGGGTGCGGATAAATCCAAAGTGACGAACCCTTGAGATATTTGCGTTTGGCATAAAGGGGATAAATGACGAGCCCCAACGCTATTCCTACCAGAATTCTCTTTCACTTGTTTGGATGGGAATTTTGACCTGAATCAGACCCCCTGGAGTGGTTCTTTTCAGCTGAACCGCACAAAGTAGAGAGGCCAGCAGAGAGGTACTTCATTACCACAGATCAGAGCCGCTTCAGCCTCCTACCTGATCATGACCACCTGGTATGACCTTCTGTAGGATATCGAATTACACCAAATAGTTCATACTGATCAAAATGTCCTCATCCGTGAGCAGGAAGCGACAAAGCCCACGACGATTGCAAAAAGCTTTGGGACAAAAAGTAATTTCCTCATCCAATTTTGATCCCAACCTGATGAAAACGTCTTCCGCATATTCGCAGAATTGATTCGTAGTAGAGAAGGGATTGTTTTTTGAAGTTGTGAAAAAGTGGTGAAATTACCGCAAAGAGGAAGTCCTAAACTCCAGGGTCAGCCAAGGTAAGTCGGGTAGTTCGCATGCGCAAAACTGTTTCGCATATATCAATGTGTTTTTGATCTAAAACCACTTAGCCGTGTCCATCATCTCGGTTACAAAGTGCCAGCGAATAAATCTAAAAATCGATGTAAAAACAATCCTTTATTCTACTCTGCCTGCAGTATTATTAATTATGCATATTTGATGTATGATATATCTTTGTGCTTGCGGCTAGCTTATATAAATCAGGATGCTTTGCGGCCAACCTGATTATTAGAATCAGAAATCAAGAATCGTACAAGACTTATTTTAGATTTCTGTTTCAGAAAACGGAAAACCGGCTTTTTGCACTCTTTCTAGCATGCCTTCTTAGGCTGAAAACAGGATTTTAATTAGTTGATGGTGGATTTTGGATTTGCGTTTCCTGAATCAGGAATCAGAAATCGCATTTCTGTTTTCTGAATCAGGAATCAAAAATCGAATTATCGTTGTCATACAATAAAATACCCCGTCTAGGGGAGGGACGGCGGGTCAAAAATCTACTCACTTCCGGTAAAAATATCTGGCCCCTATCACCCCACCCCTGTTATTATTTTTGTTGTTGTTGAACTTCCGCTATGATAAACATCCGTTTGGTCCTCCCCGCCGATCAAATTTCACATGAGAAAGTTTTCCGCCAAATTTGGTCACGTTTAGCCAGGAGTAGCAAGAAGTGCGAAGATCATGGATAACTGTGACTTACAATTCAAGTCAGAATTTCGTACTTTTGCTACGACAAACGTAACAGTTTCCGCATTACATTCCATCTTTGGAATTGATCCCTCAACCACATGTTGGCTGAAAGATTCGTCGGACACCTATGTCTTTCCGAATGAAGAATCCTCCAGCATCCATAATATTTCTAATTTCATCTTGGACATTGAGAGAATCGATTACGCTATTTTTTTATTATATAATACTAGACAAAAATTACTCTACCAACTATTGAGTTGGCATTTTGGCGCGATTCTGATGCAGTTTCACGACCCCAGGGGATCATGGTTAAGCGGAAGTTCAACAACAACAAAAATAATAACAGGGGTGGGGTGATAGGGGCCAGATATTTTTACCGCAAGTGAGTAGATTTTTGACACGCCGTCCCTCCCCTAGACGGGGTATTTTATTGTATGACAACGATAATTCGATTTCTGATTCCTGATTCAGAAAACAGAAATGCGATTTCTGATTCCTGATTCAGGAAACGGAAATCCAAAATCCACCATCAACTAATTAAAATCCTGTTTTCAGCCTAAGAAGGCATGCTAGAAAGAGTGCAAAAAGCCGGTTTTCCGTTTTCTGAAACAGAAATCTAAAATAAGTCTTGTACAATTCTTGATTTCTGATTCTAATAATCAGGTTGGCCGCAAAGCATCCTGATTATATAGACACCTGTTAAATATCGTGCTACGAAAAAAAAATATTCCAATTAAATTGGCTCCTTCGCTGGCGCCCGAGTTGTTTGATGAAGTGAATACATATCATGTTGAACGAAATATTTGTGACTGATGGTGGGTCATGCACGGTACAGGAGGAACCTTTAACCGTTCCAAGATTTGACCAGTTAAACCATTTATACGGAACCTTCTCTTCAATTTGCACGGCTTGGGGCCAGATAGCACAGTGTAGCAGGCGGAACGCCTAAACGTACAACTTTTTGATTTTGAACGGTTGAAGTTCGTTCGCTACCGCGTAAGGCCAGCCTGATTTTAATGAGAAGCAGATGTCGGGTAGGTTCCATGCATGCATGGGAGCTCATGAACGTTAACCTTCTTTCGTCATCCCCTCTCCCACTACCCCAAACCCTTCCCAAATACACACAAACACATCAGACATCTGACGCCTCCATTAATCCGTAGGAGGTGTTGCAAAACTCTATTAGAAATAACTCTAATTAAAAAATAAATTGTCATCCATGAAATTATCACGATAGCTAATGAACCACGTATATTAAAATAAGTTTCTTGAAACAAACTAGTACGTGCTTCTTAGCGCACTATGATCGTTAGACTCACTGTCTATGCATGAGTATAGGCCAATATACTCTTTCCCGAGGACCTCAATATTCCAGTTGATTAACAGCGCGCGCTATTGATTTAGCTTTTGAATGAACAGCCATGAAAGGCTTTTTAACCAGTCAAGCACTCTATAACCCTTGCTTTCTTCTCATATCCTTTTTTCTTTTCTGCTTTTGATTTTTCCTCTCCTCTCCTCTTTTACTTTCCTTTCCTTCCTTCATTTTTCCTTCTCTTTTTTTTTTTTTTTGTTGCCTTTACTTCACGCTTCCGTACATCTCTTCCCTTTTCCGATGTCTTTTTCTCGGTCCATTCATTTTTCATTCTTTCTTTCTTTTTTCTTTCTTACTTCTTTTCAACTTCTCTTTTCCGTTCCTTTCTACTTACTCCTTCTATTCTCTTTCTTTTCTCTTCTTTCTCTTTTTTCTTGGTCGTCTTTCTTCTTTTTTCCCCCTCTTTTCTTATATTACTTTATCAATTTCCTCTAACTCTTTTTTCCTACCAGTTTTCCTTTATTATTTTTTTAATATCACTTCCTTATTAGTAGTCACGTTATTACGTCACCATTTGACACTTCAATCATTTCTGATTTCCACAGGCGGCCCATGGCCAATTCCTTTTATCACCTACTCCCACCCCCCACAAAACTGACTCGGCCGCCTGTGTTACCACAGGAATCCCAAGCCACTAAAACCCATACTCTTTACGGGCTTCCTGTGTCTTGTTCCCTGAAAAGCAAGATGGCGGCAATCAATAGATGAGTCACCTCATGGTTGTTCAGATAATATAACGTTAGACCTCACTAAATTAAGATGAAAACCATTTGGTTAAATTTCTCGAGGATCTTTTCGTGTTTTTCTTTTATATTCGGCATTATTAAAAAGATATTTTGTCGAGGAAGACGACGTAAAGACAGCGAGCCATCAAATCCACTGCCAGTCAGCACAGGAACAAATGACTCACAACAAAACCAGGTATAAAAACAAGAATTATATACATGTTCTTTAATGTTATTAAAATTATTTAAAGACTATCTTATATTCAAGGTCTTTTCTTAATATTTTGTGGCGAGAAAGAGCTATTCAAAGAAATGAAGGGCTTCATATATTCAACAGATCCAGTAATTAAGCTTGTTTTCTTACATTTTAAAGTTTATTCCTGTAAAGTGTAATGATTTATTAACTAGGTTAACTCGAGTTGGATTATATTTCAAAGCTCAGCAAGAATCAGTGTTTCATGGTCACTAGGTTAACTATTTTCTGAGAAAAAAATTTCAGTGATTTATCAAACTATTCAGGTTTTTCAAGTTAGGGCAGGAATGAACTTACATATTGTTTTGACAGGAACCATGGGTAGCATAGCAGTGAGAGCGCTTGCCTCTCACCATTGTGACCTGGTTTGGATTCCCACTGGGCTCATGAGTGGAGTTGTCTGTTGGTTCTCTCCTGTGCTTCAAGGAGTTTTCTGTTGTTTATCTGGTTTTCCTCCCTCTGTAAAAATCACCTTCTAAATTCCAATTGGAATGTAGTGGAATAGACAGCCACTAGGAGCCACTCTGAGGAATCACTGTTTATCACACATTTTATCCCATTATTTCCATCATGGGTTTTGTGGAGGAAGGAAAACGAGAGAACCCAGAGAAAAACCCTTGAATCAAGGGAGAGACCAAATATTATGCACACATGTGATGCTGAGTAAATGAATCGAACCCAGTACACTACTACTATGCCACCCTTGACGACACATTTGATTGGTGGCAGGGAATGGCTACTAACTCACATATTCAACAAACCTCAGGGTTGATAAAAGTCAGGGTATGGCTAATTAATAGATCAAATCGGAATTTAACATTATAGGTTTTGCGGGACCTCAAAGGTGAGAGGGGAGTGCGCTACCACCACATCACTCTTGATTTAATAAAGCTAGACACAAATAACTTTTTTAGCCAGTTCAAATATAAGAAACTACCTTTGTTTTTAAAGATTAATCAAGATGCTGATTGGACAGAATGGGGTAGTGATGACCACTTTAGTATCAAAATAGAACCATCCACCCCTCCCTCAAATCAGCCAACTGAAGACAAAGCAAGCTTGGATGCAGATGACTTGTTTAAAGATATGACTCCTGTATTTAAGAAACCCAAAAAGGTTAGTATTGCATGTAGTGCTAATTTGTTTAGCCATTAATGTCCCTCAAGGCTGTAGAAAGTGTCAGTCACAGACAATCCCAGGTCTGGGGAGGATTTACAGTTAATATGTTAATATGGTCAATAAAGCTGTTAAAAAAAAAAAAAAAAAAAAAAAAAAAAACAGTAGGATCAAAACTCATAGTGACTGCAAAAAATGGGTGGCAAAGATGTCATAGTTTAATTTTTTTCCTTTTACCTTTTTGAGACCTTTAAGTTGGGTTGAATGAGTTTGTTAATGTTTTTTTCCCCCAGTTTCTCTGGTTTGGGGAGGGGAGGGGAGTGGACATCATTCAAGACCTATGTATTACTGCTGCTGCTGCTGTTGCTGTCTATCAGCTCTGTAAACCCCCAACCCCAGCTCCTAATGAGTCCCTAGGCCACACCTCTAAAATAACAGTGACATATGATGTTGCAAGTATATTGAGTGTCAATATAGTTCTTTTTATCTTTGTGAGAATAAATTAATCACAGAGAACATCTGTTGAATTACATAATTCAGTTGATGCTGCTAAGTACTGTAATGTTTTAATAAAGATATATCCTATCCTATCCTATCCTATCCTATCCTATCCTATCCTATCCTATCCTATCCTATCCTATCCTATCCTATCCTATCCTATCCTATCCTATCCTATCCTATCCTATCCTATCCTATCCTATTCCATCCTATCCTATTCCATCCTATCCTATTCCATTATATTCCATTCTATCCTATTCCATTATATTCCATTCCATTCTATCCTATTCCATTCTATTCCATCCTATTCCATTCCATTATATTCTATCCTATCCTATCGTATTCTATCCTATTCTATTCTATTACATTCCATTATATCCTATTTTAGTAAAATTCTACTACTATACTATTGCAAATCCTGCATTCTGATTGGCTAACGTACTCACTATCTATCAGCCGATAGATAGTGGGTAGAGAAAGCCGGCTTTGTTTTGAAAAAAATGGCGGCTTTCCCTTCGCGATTTTTGTGTTTGCAATTGTATAGTTTCGTTGAGAATTTTACTAAAACAATTAGAAGACTCACTCTCGATTTCTATCGGCTTTGATAGTTGACTCGGGGCCGGAGCCCCTCGTCAACTATCAGCCGATAGAAACCTCGAGTTCGTCTTCTAATTGTTAATTATCCTATCCTATCCTATTATTTCTATCCTATTCTATTCTATTCCTATTCTATTCTATTCCATTCCATTCTATTCTATTCCATTCTATTCCATTCCATTCCATTCCATTCCATTCCATTCTATTCTATTCTATTCTATTCTATTCTATTCTATTCCATTCCATTCCATTCCATTCCATTCCATTCCATTCCATTCCATTCCATTCCATTCCATTCCATTCCATTCCATTCCATTCCATTCCATTCCATTCCATTCCATTCCATTCCATTCCATTCCATTCCATTCCATTCCATTCCATTCCATTCCATTCCATTCCATTCCATTCCATTCCATTCCATTCCATTCCATTCCATTCCATTCCATTCCATTCCATTCCATTCCATTCCATTCCATTCCATTCCATTCCATTCCATTCCATTCCATTCCATTCCATTCCATTCCATTCCATTCCATTCCATTCCATTCCATTCCATTCCATTCCATTCCATTCCATTCCATTCTATTCTATTCTATTCTATTCTATTCTATTCTATTCTAGAGAAAAAATTAACTAACTCTGTTTTCTTAATGATTTACAGATAGTCCTTAAACAGAAGTCATCTAACTCCAACCAATATGCCAATAATTCTCCAAGCAGACTTAATTTTGATATGACCTACCCACCTGCACAGGTAATCAACAGAAGAATAAACGACATATTGATTCACAAACTGAAAGTCTTCACACGTGCACTTCTAAATTTCATTTCTGATAGAATTAGATACAGCTAATTTCAAAAAAGTGTGAAGAAAAAAGAAAATGAAATGGATGGGAATTGGAGGGAATGGGATGGAAAGGAAGAGAAAGGAAAGGAAAGGAAAGAAAAAGAAAGGGAAAGAAAAAGAAAGGAAAAGAAAAAGAAAGGAAAAGAAAGGGAAGGGAAGAAAAAGTGGAATCAATCTTTATTATTATTATTAGATACAGAAAAAGACGGAAAACTCTTTTTCTCATATACAGATGGAAGTCTCGATGAAATTCCACTAGTGTCATTTTTTTCCCAATAAAAAATTACAATGAAATGAATAATGAAAAATTATCTTGCAAAGCCACTGTAACCTACTGTGATGATTGTTTTGTAGACTGACTTGGGAACATGGGAGGACACCAACGAAGGATGGGACGGAGATGAAATAGATGAGAAGGAAATTGAATGGGAAACTGAAAACGTGATGAGAGAAAAGAAACAAGCCGAGAGGGAACGACGAGCACTGGAACAACAGCGGAAGAAAGAAGAACGAGAAGCACAAAGAATGGCCAAAAAATCACAACATCATCAGTTGGGTATCAAAGTCAACTCATAATGGCATACATTTAGATAATTCTTTAATATTGCAAATGTCGATTCCAATATCTTTTTTGGTAAGTTTAATGCGAGGCTGATAGGGCGACTATCTTATGAGTATGTCACGTTCCTTTAAGACAATAGAGTATAAAATCCCCGCATAATACTGAGGAAAACGTATCCAGTAACCACCACGATACCGTTTTCTTTTCTAGCATATTGCTTTGATGAGCAATAATTTTGCGCTCTTTGATTAGATTTATTTGAAAGGAAGCATATAATTTAAGTTAATATGTGTCGTGTTTTTAACTCCTAACTTTCTTGGGTTCAATGTTTTTTTTTTAAGAAACGGGCTATTATTTCGTTCTATTTGTTTGTTTGTTTGTTTGTTTTTTGTTGTGTTTATTTGTTTGTTATTCGAGATTTGCCGACTGAGGGAGAATCGGTAAGAACTCGTGAGCTCTCGAAATTAGCTCGGGTAAGACCTCCGACGTAGGGTTTCCGAATCAATATCGATTCCAACATCTATCCACATTTCGTTTTACGAAGACGTAATGAAAACAAAAAAAAGGCAAAAAAAGTTGTCTTTAAAAACCTAAAGCCTCACTACCTAATGAATGGTAATAGGGAGAAAGCTGTCAAATAAAACTCTAATATTTGAAACATCTAACAAGTTGAGCTGATTATGTTGACTTTGTAAGTTTGTAATATATCATCTCCCCTCAATGGTATAGCGCATGAACAAGGATGAAATACCGCTGTACAGCTCTACTGTTTTAACGCATCTCTCCCTCCACCCCACCCTCCCTCGGTGGGTAAAAGTACATGAGACAGTTGAAACATTGCTGCACATTACGTAATAATAGTGACTCACTCCTCCCCTCTTGGCAGATAAGAGCCAAATAATGAGAGCTGGAATACCGCTGGTTGATTTTATTATTTATGATTATTACCGCTGTACAACTGCACCACTGGCTCTCGACTATCTTGTTTTACCCCCTGCTGCTCGTCATTCCTGTGAGTCAAAGGAGGTAGACTCGTGTTGGTTTGATTAAGTTTTCTTGCAAATTAATTGTGTCATGTCATTGTTGTCATGGCAATACTGATTGTCTTATGGTCGTGGAACAGCTTGTCAGGAGAGAACTATCTCCACTTTGTGACGAAGTCCTGTCGTGTTGTTTTGAAGTGTCTTGTCGGGTGATCTATGTCTTCTAAAGGACGCTTAATAGATCCAATAGACATTTAAGGGTCTTCAGTATATGGTCGTTTAATATATAAACATCATGTTCTTGTGGATGGGAAATCTAATTCTAGTTCAGTTTTCGCCTGGTTTGTTGTTCTAAAAGTAGCTGTTTTGTTCTCACATTTGTCCCTCCAACGCCACTACATCTCGAGTCTAGACCCTGCGCAAAACACTTCAGTTTGTGCGTAATTTATACCCATTTAGAAAACACGGTTTCTTTGATGTTAGGATAAAACCCACCACCTACGGGCTGTATTCTACGTGTGACGTACGTCAGTCTCGATTCTCAGCCCTTCTCCTATCGTTCCATTAACATCTAACGTCACTCTACACAGAGCAAACTCTACGGTGCTTTTGAACCGGCAGAAAAACTGCTTAGATTCGTTGCTGCCTGAACCTAAGTGCGTTGCTTGTTACGTCAATATATTCGTTCACATTAATTACCTTCGCGTTTTTGAAGAGATCAAAGAGATTTATCAGGAATTTCTCCAGAATGTTTTTTTTGAGTAATGCAATACTCATGGAGTGGTAGCTAGAACCGATATAGATTAACTCAGAGCCTCAGAAAGCTGACGGCGCTTTTGAGCGTTGCAAAACGCCCAATTAAACAATATAAGTTGCGAATATTCTTGAATTTTGATATTGTTTGTTAGTGATCATCCTGCCATTTTATATCTTATCTGTTGGTTTTAGTTTCTTGTTGATATCTTGTCTGCAGCACGCGACAATATGCCTGCACGATAGATAGCATGTACTTGTACTCATTTATTCATCTTGCCTTTCTCTTTTTCGCCTATGTTTTCTTTTCAATCTTCCTTTCATTTTTTTTCTTCTACCAAGGTATTTTCTTTTCATTTATCCATTTCTCTTTCCATTTAGTTTCCTTTTTATCGATATTTTCTTTCCTTTTCCTTTTCTTACTTTTATTTGTTTCCCTTATTTTGCGTTCTTCTTCTCCTACATTCTAAATTTTATTTTCCTTCTTTTCTCTCTCTCTCTCTCTCTCTCTCTCGTTTTCTTTTCTTTCTTTCTTTCTTTCTTTCTTTCTTTCTTTCTTTCTTTCTTTGTGTCTTTCTTTCTTTCTTTCTTTCTTTGTGTCTTTCTTTCTTTCTCTTTTTTTTTTCTTTCTTTCTGTCTTTCTTTCTTTCTTTCTTTCCTTTTTTGTGTCTTTCTTTCTTTCTTTCTCTTTTTGTGTCTTTCTTTCTGTCTTTCTGTCTTTCTTTCTTTCCTTTTTTGTGTCTTTCTTTCTTTCTTTCTTTAGTGCGTTTAATCATTCATTATCTCAATTCTTTCTCCATCTTCAGTGTTGATATCAACATAGTCATTCCGCAAAAAAAGAAAAAAAAACACCATTGGCTGGCCATTTTGTTTGTTCCTATCTTAATAACCTTAAGAAAAAGCTTCCTCGAATTGCAAACACGGTAGCCATTCAAATGACTTTAATGACCACCGAATCAAAGATATTTATCCAATACAACACGCTATACTCGGCATTAGGTGCCTCATGATCTAAAAGCATAAAAAGTAATATCATTAATGAATTTAATGAAAAATTTTACGTGTCTTTATCTTTGTTCAAAGTAAAATGAATTACAATTCATACCAGACCAAAACTGTTCTCTTTAAAATACTTTTAAAATAAAAAATGACACATTTTTCAAAACAAAAACAAAAAACGTCGATTCCCATCGGCTCGACTTTACTCCGGCTAAAGATTCATTCTCAATATCTTAGCAAACCATTGTAAAAGTTTTCTAGTTTGAGGTTTCGTGGAAATTATCAATCTTCATACGATTAAACACGAGTGATCTTGAAACCAAGTATGGTTACGAAGGTGTGTCAATGTTGCAAAGTATTATTGAGGGTTATTTCACAATCTAAATAAATATAGTTTTTCGTCCATTAAGGGTAATAGAGGCGATAATCCCACGCGTATACACAGGAAAACTTATTATTACAAGATGTTTCTGGCTGCTTGCTATTCACCCATTAAAACCACCTAAGGAATAGCATTTAAGCTTTATAGAAAACATCGAAGTACTAACAGGGTTCGTGTGAAAGTGGAAATGCGTGAGTGCCTCGTTTTTGAGGTTAATTTCTTCGCCAACGAGAAAATAATAATTTTCCATAAAATCAAATTTTGTGAAGGCGTTTTTTCTCACAACTTTTCAAAAACAATCCCCAAATCTTATCTTATCTGAATCCCGATGTTTATCAAATTTGATCTTTGAAAAAATAACATGTTTGTAATAGAGGCGTCTTTGCATCTAGTTTTGTCTTACCGCCTCGTCCTCGAAATTCTCATACTTTTTATTTTATTATTTTTGGAGCAAAAATGTGCTAAAACCGCCCCCAATAAGCTAAACAACTCACCTCAAGGAGCCCAACTTTTGTCTAAGTCTGTATTTTCAGTCGCATAGAGGATTTAAAAAAGCTTTTTTTTTGTTTTTGAGTTTTGATTCAATATTGAGCTAAAACTTTAGTGACGTTTTTATCAAAAAGACGTTAGTTTATAAATTGTATTGATATTTGAATTTCTCGGAATCATTAAATATTGCGAAAAGCACCATAAATAGACTTTTACTTTGCCTTTTTTTTTAGATTTTCAAGACGAAATTTTTAGAGAAAGATGAATAAGTCATTGAATTATTATTTTTTTGATAAAAACATTCTGGAGCATTCATTAGGAAATGAAAAACTTCTGAATTTATTCATTTCTCGTTAAATTTATATTCAAACTTCTTGTTATCTTGGCCTAGATTTTCCCCCATTTTTAATATCCTGGGAATTAGATATGTGTTTATATGTATTGTTTTCATTTTAAAGTAAAAGTCTAAATGCTTGGCCAAAGAAAAAATTAGGAGAATGGAAGTTTATTGGGTAATTGTTGAGCGCTGTGGTTTTGTTGAGTAATCGCATTTTCGAGTTCCTATTACAATTGCAAAACCTCTTTTTTGGTAATAATATTTTTGAATCCAGCGTTTATTTTATTTCTATAAAAAGGGGAGTTCGCCTTTTCAAAAGCATCGAACCAATGAAAAAATAGTTTTCTTTCAAAACAGGATATGTTTTTTGCTCAAGACAATTCGGTCTGATATCTCACTTCCATGACGAATCTTTATATTATTTGGCTAACGAGCAGAAACCACATCGCTCATAATGTTTCAGTAAAAAGCAAAAAAATACCCGGAACAGTTTGACTGCAGAGACGTTAATTATTTCACTCAGAAGCGAATGTTTCCTCTTGTTCCTGGGTGCTAATGCACTTGAAGGAGAAAGGGCTTCAAATGTTGGGAATAGAGTATTGTTTTTAAGCGGATAAACGGCTGAATCAAAGTCCAAAATCCAATATTCAGTATAAACTTGTTATCCAATGCTGTTCAGCCGTTCTAAATCACAAATTGGGCTCAAAGACATAAAAATTGAGTTTTACTTCGAATTACTTCGAAAACCATTTGGAAATTCTAAGGAAATGGCTGTGTTTTTGATGGCCAAAATCAACTCGTTATATTTTTATGGCAACTCGAGATCATGCGGTTTACGTGCGGTTGAAATATTCTTTGAGAGAAAAAGGATCAGAGTACACCACGCCCGTTTGAATAGATGTTAATGCTATTTGTGTATGGCCAGCGAATAAACACCTCTTTATCTAGAAGGCAAAACGGTTTCCGCGGCATTGAGTAGCATAGCTGGGTACTGACTTACAGCACGTACACGGTAAAGCATACCGTGACATTGAAATGGCTTCCCATTTTTATCGTGCGAATTTTCTATTCACATTCCATAAAACATAACGGTCATTCTCGACTATCTCCAACCCCACTCCATGAAATACAAAGTATATTCATTGAAGAAGAAAATATCTAAAATCTGTATTATTTCACTTTATTGTCTCCTTTATTTGTCTATTCTAATAATATACATTTGTATTTTCAAGATTTTCTTTGTTGATTCTGAGTGGCTCTAGTCTTTTAAGTATTTCGTCTTATCTTGCGACATTGTTCGTCATTTGAGGGACAAAAATCATCATTGGTTAATCTAATTTTTATTCCTCGTTCTTATCTTCCATTTTATTGCACTTCTGATAATCTTGGACAAATTTGACCACGTTTTAAAAGTCTTCGAAATATTCTCCTCCTCTTTGCACGCACACCGACTTGTTCTCTTACATATAACATCGTTTTGTTTATACTGGGGATTTCGTATGTTCTTTGCGGATTAGCGTTAGACGACATTTAGTTTTCCAATTCTCTTGAACATAAATCCCCCATTAAGCCATTTATTTTTCCAAAACCCTTACGATCCTATTATCTAGTTATTTTTTTCTGTTCGCAATCAGATGATGTAGGTGAATCCCAATGCCATTGTTTTACGATTTGTCTTGACATTTATTTATAGCCGTATACTTTAGTGGTTATTTTTATTTTTTTTTCTGTTTGCAATGAGGATATAGCTGAATCCCAATGCAATTGTTGTAGGATTTCCATTAACATTTATTTATAGCCGTAAAAACTTTATGTAGATTTTTTTTCCGTTCATTTTCTTTCTCTTTTTTTAAATCTTGCTTTGTGCTGGTATACTTTTTGTGATCTGGTTTTAGTTCCACGAATATCAGATTCTGATTCAGTCTTCTTTTCTTGTCTTCATACTTTATCCTCTTTGGAATTGCAATTGGTGTCGATCATTCGCACCCCAACTCCTGACGTACTTCTCGATCGCCACGATGACCAACTTGGTCTCCTCATCCTTTTCTTAACAGACCTGCAGCAAAGCACCCGAACTAAACCTCGACGAAAGTTTTCGTTGAAGGTAAAAAAGATGCAGGGATTGATCGCAGCGTACGAATAAGCTACAAAAAACACCACAAAGTCAATCTCTTGCATCCCACACGGCACAATCCAGTCCCATACAAAATGAAAAAGGAACCCATAGACATGAATGGGAGCCCAGCAAAAGGCAAACACCAGCACAGCCACCAAACACATTTTTGTAACTTTGCGGTTACGGTATTGTTCTGATGCTCGTCTCCGTCGACATTTGCCGGAGGAGATGGTGCTCGATCGAAGTTTGGTTACTATACACCCATACAAAAAAGCTATCAGTATTAGAGGACAAACATAGAGGAATGTAAACTGAACCAGATAGAATGGCTTCTGTGCAGCCTTGCTATCGAAATAAGGTCGCCAGTTTATCAAGCAGTAATGTTTTCCCTGGAAGTCGATAAGCCTGAAGGTATAGAAGTAGACGCCGTGGAAGGCAATGGCATTGAACCAAATGATAGGGATCACAAGAGTACAGGCTTTGGAATTTCGGTGTCGCACTGCGCGCAGTGGATACAAAACACCGTAGAATCGGTCCACAGCGATAGCAACGAGGCTCTGGATTGATACCGCGGTAGAAACATCCAGAAAAAAGTTTAAGCATTTACACAACATCAGTCCCTCGTTCCCGCCAAGAAACCATCTAAAGTTCGAATCCATCTCGAGATTGAACAGTTTGTTAGGAACCGCGAATAACGGAATAATGAGGTCTGACATGGCCATGTTCACGATGAAGCAGTTTGTGGTAGTCAACATACCCGTTTTTCGATGCCTAAAGACGATCAGACAAAGGAGAATGTTCCCAGAACTTGACATCAGAAGCACTAAGCAATACGCAAACATTTTGACTGCCTTAGCGTAAATGGAATTCTCCACAATTACAGGAGAACACAGTTGTTGCAATACCAGTGTACCGTTAGTGTCATTCATATTGACCAGTAATTCGCCTTGATTTGAGCTAAGTTTCTCGTATGCCCATATTCTATTTTTTCCCGAGATCTTTTCTAAGTATTTTTGAGTATTCAGTATTCTCCGAGCGAGTTGTCATAAATATTCTGATTATCCGCTATTCTATTTAAGTAAAATTTTCCATTCCAGTTTCTTCTAAAGTATATACGCTTGTCAAGCGTCTGTGTTCAATTACGCTAAGAGAAGAGAAGTGGCTTGTTTTTATTTCCCCTAGATCCAGCCCCCTCTGATTGACACGTCAAGATCAGGTCTAATCGACAGGCTATTGATCGGCTATCATCAGTATCAAGTAAACATCACACCATACTAAGCCCCCAAAACACGTTCCTTTCACGAATTGACGAAGATAATTGGTGGTATCATCATTGGGATGGAATAGATTGAAAATAGCCGGACCGCCTTGAGCTATTTCCTGTAACACAATGACGCAGTAAACAATCGTCTGTCCACATAAAATCAGGGATGCGGTAGGGCATGTGTTTTTTACCGCCCTCTACTCCTAACCCAGAATAAATCCTCCCTAAATACACACACGCACACTCACGCTTCAGATTAATCTCGCCAATAGATTTCTGTTGTGAAATCGAAACCAAACATGTAAAGGTGGCTCGTTCGTTCATTTCTCGGAACATCATCGCAGTAATCGTTTGTGGTTGCCTACGTAATAAAATATTGTTCCCGAGTTCAACAAATTGACTGTTTGTCTTAATCCTTTGAAGTTTCGATTTTTCGAAGGAAGTTCCTAAGTAAATACAATTATGGATTAACCGTTGGGTCGATCAATGCTGCCGGGTTGTTCTTTTCCCCGGCGTTTTTTGCCTAGAGAAAACTTGACCATTTTTTCTCAGTTAAACATGATGGCAAATGCATAACCCACCAACACCAATGCCGTTACAAAACGGGTTTATCGCTTGAACTTCGAACAAAGTGAAGAAAATACGCGCTGTGTGTCGTAGTAAGCAACACTTAATTCCATGCGTCTATTTTTCTTCCACGAACAACAAAAACGGAACTGACTCATTCACAAATTTGCTACTTCCAGTCTCTTATCCCTGAACAAAGAGCGTCGGAGTAATCTACTTTGGATAGTAGGTCAAGTTTCCCCTCGTTCATGCTAATATTTGTTTTTGAAGATGATTGGATCCGAATAGTATGAGCTGATTATTCATGTGTTCAAACTTGTGAGAACTCTCTTACATAAAATTACTACCTTCCAAAACACTGAAGAAAAAAAATTCCCTCAGCCGAATGTTCAATTTACAAAACACGATTCTACGTTTTTGAAGTCTAGTAACTCGAAGACCTCGAAGGTTTTATAGAAACGATTACTGATCAATATTGGCGAAGATATAAGTCAGTACGGTTGTCTCCGAGGGGATGGGAAAGCGTACATCTTAAGGCAGTCCTGATGCCAGAGATAAAGGTTTTTTAATTTATTTATTTAGTAGATTTTGTCAATTATTCACAACAATTGCCTGTGGTGTTGCGGTAGTTCTTTATCCTACAAAATGGACGAACCATATTTGCAGCTGTAGATGATGAATTTGATGGAAGACGAGCGAGATCCGCGTGCCATAAGGTTCTCTCAAACGTTATGTAATAAGCCTCTCTTTCTCTTTCTATCTCTCTCTTTCTTCCTTTATTTCTCTCTCCCATTCTCTTTCCTTCCAAACATAAGGAATCCGTACAACCATACGAGGTGTTAAAACGAGTAAAGCTTCCTTTTTAGATTTTTGCCATCACTTAATACAATTTCCATTTCTATTTATCGTTTACTTTATTTTTATCAGAAGAGGAAAAAAACATATTCCAAGCCCTCGTTCAAATAACAATTTCGAATCAAAAAGTAAGAAAGAAAAAAAATCAGGAAATTGCTATACCTTAAGGGACCTTAATTACAGTGAAAGAGATATGGTTTTCCACTCAAAAAGTATTTTTCTCTTGCTTTTTGCCGGAATAAGGGCTGTTAGACCATTAGGCAAAAAAAATATGAGGCACAAAAGTTGACATATGTAAAATGTGGCTGAATTTGTGGTTTGTAGAAGGAGTTCGCCCCGGGAGTTCGCCCCGGGAGTTCGCCCACTTTGAAAAGGTATTTCCTGAGCTTCTAGTGATTTAACCACAGTCATGGTTACTGATTTATATATGACAAGAAAGGTGCTTCACCTTGACTAACATGCAAGGGTCAATTTGGCTTCTGGAAATTTGTTTTGTAATTTTTTCGAAAGCGAGATGGAAATAGCCTAGCGACAGAAGCGGAGAGAGAAAGAACGAAGAAAGGAAGGAAGGAAGAACTGCAACAATGAAGCCGGTGAAAACAGGGAAAGTTAGGAGAAATACAAGATAAATTAAAACGAAAAATTAAGAAGACGGATAACAACCAATTTTCAAGGGAATATTAATTACATATATCTGAGATTCTTCCCGGCTTTCGTACAACTAAAATAGAATTTTTTACTTCAGATCAACTGATGTTAGTTTTTTAAATCCGGTAAAGCATTAGGGGAAAACCCACGGTTGTCAAAACCAAATTGATTATGGCTTTAGGACTAATATATTGCCATATGGCATTTTAACCACAGACTTTCAGAAGTGGCCTCTTCGCACAAGTACCTCTTAGAAACTATCACAGTTGATTTTACAAGGTTTTCAGTCTTGAAAATCGAAATTGCCTGGTGAGACTCTTGCTGTTCAAGAGTTTAGTCATAAGGTGATTGGCTTTACCCATTAGTATTGGGGCTAGCTATATATAGCACTGCAGCTATCTTATTCATGGCCAAAACAAATGCTAGAACTATAGAATTTGATAGCCGGGAGGTCATTAAAAAACTACCAAAGAATGTTGCGAATATTTTTCAGTCAAAAATTTGATTTTCCCACCGAGAGGAATTTCAGGCAGCCATGTTGAATGACATCACAGTTACTGTCATCACACATACATCACAGAAACCGGTAAAATCTCTTTTCGTGCAAACGTATTGCATTGCTCCTGCACTACAGCATGGCTGCTGTAAAAACATGCATGAAAACTCAGTTGAAAACCTTGGCAGTTTTTCATGAGATAATTTTGACTTGACAACAGAAAAAAAGCCAGAAAAACCTGAAAGAAATTATCATTCTAGAAACTTCTGAACCTGTCTTGATGCTTTTAAGCTAAGATAAGACTTCCAAATTACCACCAATTACTATATTTGACTTTATCTGATCTATTTTTAGCATCGATTGGTAAATTGCTCTCAAATCCAATCTAAATTTGCTGCTCTTTTGGTTAATACTTTATGCAAGCCTCTTATATAGTGAATTAGAGTTTTATGTTATTATGTTCTCTTGTTTTCTTATCATCTTCTGTGCCAATAACCAATAAGTGGCTTCACATGAAGTAGTAGCCTAGTAAACGAAAGTCAAGGTAAATCTTTCTTTGCAATTGAGCATGTATGATCTTTTTACATTTCAATTAGCATTTTGGTTCATCTTTTTTCTACATGTAGCCCTTGCTTTTCTTCTTACCTTCAGAAAACTTGAAGTTTGGACTTCCTATTCTACTCTCTCCTCCCTCCTCCCTCTCTCTCTCTCTCTCTCTCTCTCTCTCTCTCTCTCTCTCTCTCTCTCTCTCTCTCTCTCTCTCTCTCTCTCTCTCTCTCTCTCTCTCTCGCCGTTCCTCCCTCCCCCTCTCTGTATCTTTCCTCTATCCTACTTTTTTAAATCAAAATGCACATCCTCTATACTTTAGCCGGATTAAAGGTGTCTTGTTTTTTTTCTTTTGTTTTTTGGGTTTTTTTTTCGTTTATTTCTTTGTATTTTTTCTATCCGGAATATAACTATCCCACCTTCTCCTCCCCCCACTCCTTCCGGCACCCTCCCTACGACAAGGGGATGGAGGTAGGAGTGCAATAAATTAAACAACGATCTTCACATTTCGCTATTATTGTTCAACTATTAGCAAACAGATTCGTGTTCTTTTGGTAACGAAGACTATAGTCTAGAAATGTGAGTCACCAAGACATACTGACTAGTAGAAAACTTCCCATTAGACACACTTATTGCTAGAACGACTTTGAAAGCCCCGAGACCTGATTTAACTTTGATATTTTTAAAAGAATACAAATGCGGGTTTTTTTTGTAGCTATTGGATCCCGGTTTTACAGACCGGTTTTTATCATTATCTATCGAAGAATCTTGTAAGGAAAAGGGGCTTAAGAAGTCGTGTGGGAGGGAGGGATAGGGATGTGTTGCATGTACGATGTAAGACACGAAACTTAATCTTGAAAACTTAACAACAAAAAGAAGGAAAACATTATTATACCGGCTAGCAGTAATATTTTAATATTTCATCATTTTTATTTTCATTTTGAAATGGCAGTGACATTGGAGCAATAACGAGATCATTTTAACTTTCTCCACCCCCTCCTCCTCCCCCCTCCTCTCTCTCTTTCTTTTCAGTCTTCCTTAATTTTTTTTTTTTCATTCTACCAAGGTATTTTTTTTTTCATTTATTCATTCCTCTTTCCATGTAGTTTCCTTTTTATCCATATTTTCTTTCCTTTTCTTACTTTCATTTGTTTCCCTTATTTTGCGTTCTTCTTCTTCTAAATTCTAAATTTCTAAATTTTATTTTCCTTCTTTTCTCTCTCTTTCTCTCTCTCTCTCTCTCTCTCTCTCTCTCTCTCTCTCTCTCTCTCTCTCTCTCTCTCTCCTCTCTCTCTCTCTCTCTCTCTCTCTCTCTCTCTCTCTCTCTCTCTCTCTCTCTCTCTCTCTCTCTCTCTCTCTCTCTCTCTCTCTCTCTCTCTCTCTCTCTCTCTCTCTCTCTCTCTCTCTCTCTCTCTCTCTCTCTCTCTCTCTCTCTCTCTCCTTCTCTCTCTCTCTCTCTCTCTCTCTCTCATTTGCCTCCTATTTCTACTACACCAAAATGGTTCAAATATTGAAGAATCCATATCAGGAATCTCAGCCTCGGGAGTAATGAATATTATCTCATAGAATAATGTTTTGACCGCTAATGCCATACCATGGCACTAAACCACTTGGTATCAAATGACATCCACATGTCTTAGAACACGTTCTTACTGACATCAAAATATGCAAGACATGAAATTCATCTTGAAACACTTATCGTCAAATGACTGTCCCTCAAAGGATCCCCTGAGGGGTGGTGTTAACGATAATTGTCATCGCACTTCTAACAACCAAAATACATTTTCCCGCGCAAAAGTGGTACGTGCTGTGCCGTTGGCGTTTTTGGCGCCAAAAGTAAACTCTATGGATTTAGTTCAGAATATCGTAATTTTATATATCTCCAGTGTTTAAGAGCAGACGTGCTAAAATCGTGTAAGAGATAAATTTGATTACTATATATTTGGAAAAAGCAAACTTATTAAATCCTGCGTTTTGATTGGCTAGCCTGTACGATATCTTTTAGTCATATAGAAAAGAACGTCGAAACAAAATGGCGTCTGCCTTAATAATTACCAGGCTAAACTTTTTGGCGAAATTTCTTTTCATTGTCGAGCTTTATCGTTGATACTAAAATTAAACAATCTTTTCGCCTTCGTCAGGACTAAAGGTCAGACGTGATATGGACCTTGTTTCATAGTTTACAAGCTAAACGTTTTGGCTAATTTCCTGAAATTTCTCTCATCGGGCAAATCATATTTATATGTTTTTTTCTGTAAATAAAAACCCACTTAGGATAAGCTAACTGGATTTATGAGGGAATAAGAAAGAGGCTGCAGAACTGAACGTTCTTCCTTGTTGTTGCTGACCCGTTTTCTTCTTTTGTTTCGTTTTTTTCTTTCCCCTTTTGATTCTCTCTTTTTTTTTCTTTTCTTTCATTCATTTTCTCTCTTTTTTTTCTTTCTCTTTTTCTTTCTCTCATTTACTTTCTCTTCCTCTTTTTTCCATTCACTTTTTCTCTTCTATTTTTGCCTTTTCTTTTTCTTTTTCTCTTTCTCTTTTCACTTTTTCTTTTCCTTTACCTTTCGAAACTGATCCAGTTGTCAAGCAATTTCCAGACGGAAGAAACCTCCAGTTTCAAAATTGGCAAAAGCAGAGAAAGAGATTTCTTTAATCCTCGCCGCAGACACCATTTATCTTCTGATAACTCCCAGTTAGAACAAGGCCAATATATTGTCACCTCCATCCAATCCTTTATCTCTTAGTAATGGTTCGTTCTTGTACTAAAATAGAAACCTGTCCCAATCAATCAACTGGATGTAAAAATAACTTGACATGTGTGGGCACTTTTTGTAGTAATAATATAATTTCCCGATATCTACACTTTAAGACATATCACAACATCTATTAAATCCAGATTACAAGCTTAAAATAGAATTTATGTCGTTAAGTAGTAACATTGGCGGCACATTTTTCAAACTCGCAAGATTAAAGATCCGTTTTTAATAATTTTTTAAATTTCTGTTCCGTGTTCCCTCCTTCTCTCCTCCTCTTCCTAGTTCCCTGTTCCGTCGTCTTTAATTTATATTAAGACCTCTTAGACGTGTCAGAGATAAGATATTTGTAGGATGTGAGCGATTTTTTTGAGCGCGATTCACTAAATACTATGTGAAAGATTTAATTTATTCTGATGTGATTTTTGAATGCGAGAACATTTCGTGAACGTGTATATGCGATAAGTGAAATGGGTTATAAAGCGATTGATTCGTGGTTCGTCATCAACATCCGTGTTTCGTAAGATAATTTTCTCATAATCTTCGTCTATGTGAGTGTTCCATGTACGTGATAAAGTAAAATCAGATTAAATAGAATGGACTCGTGAAATCAAAGGGTTTGGTGATCCGGTCTGAAACCGTGTACGTGATTCGGGGTATTCGTGAAACGGGAGGGTTTCATGCGTGAACCGCGCGTGATTTGAACTTCGTTGAATGTGCGCATGTTACACGTGTAGCGTGCAGCGCAATAATGCGGGAAAAAACAACAGTTTAGTAACATTTATCTAAAACTTTCAGTTTGTACTGGTTAGCTTTTGTCAAGGATTGAATTAAGGATTTCACGGTATACTGGTTATAACATACTATAGTCTTGTGAAAATTTGAATGCGTTAGTGTACATTTCTCGCGAACTCTTTTCTCTTAACGTCAATGAACACAAGCTTCAGCAGAACTTCATCTTTGCTAGAATACAGTGAATTCATAAAACTCTATCGGATTGCTTCACTTAAGTTTGTAAAAGAAATTTGAAAGTTCTCTTCATCAATACCCGACAGGCAAAGCACTATATACAAGGGAATGTCGTAATATCGATATTCAAGAAGTCTAACTGTTATCCATGTAGTTTTGACAGCGATATCCTGAATACTTGGGATGGCACTTACACTTGTAGCGCCTGCCCATTTCACTACACGAATCGACGCATCTTCCATTATAACAGGGATTACTTGATAAGCAGCACGACAAACGAGAAGAGCAGTCTGGGCAGCCAGGAGCGACCTGGGAAAGAATGGTAGTGTTTTATTTATTAGTTAATCTTCCTTTACTAAAAAATGAGCTGATGTCTGGTCTCTAACTACATCTGGAATAGACCTTTTCTGAATAGATGTTTTGGGCTCGGATGTAATGTTTTCCCATTTCAGACCACATGTCATTCCCTAGAGTATCATTTCATTGTTTAACGGTTGCGCATGAGAAGACACATAAATATAGATAGAACTCAATAAAGAATATTATCCTCAAGAGAATGAAACGTGGTCTGAAATGGCAATAGTTACACCCCAGCCATAAAGGTCTGTTTGCTTGAGTGACCACGAAATAGTCGCTCCAAGTTGAGGTTGAACTTGATGGGTTCATAGCTGATTTACTGATCATCAAGCGCAATCTCGACTTGGAACCATTGTCTCGTGTTCACCCTGAAAGCGAATCCGGGGAAAGGTCAAATGTAACCGTGACATGGATGGTATGATAAAACGACTTCCGGGTCTAGGAAGGAAAGCAGTTCTGCAAAGAATTCACATACGTTTTGAAGATAATCAATAAGAAATACTAACTCGAGCCCGCCGTTGGAAAGTTAAATTTATTTGACGGAAACCATGCAATAGACCTATTCGGCTTGGGTGTAATGTTTTCCCATTTCAGACCACATGTCATTCCCCAGAGTATCATTTCATTGTTTAACGGTTGCGCATGACACATGAATATGGATACAACTCAAACAAAGAATCTTATTCTCAAGAGAATGATACGTGGCCTGAAATGGGACAACATTACACCCAGACGTCTCATGCAAATAAAAGCTTGTTCCCTGCATGGGTCACGACAAAAATGACACTTGATTTTCTGTACCTGTCTTTGAAAGTTGTAAAATAGTGACCCATTTGTTGGCTTGACAGCTGAAGGGTCTCCGTGAATATCTGCTTCATTGAGCTCACACACACCTCCTGAACTTTGAAAGCGCCAAAAATTGAACGACTCACAAAGGCAGTTCTTTTGGCATTTAACGAAACAGTCAAAGACGTTGGAGACGTGTTCGGAATCAATCCTCCTTCCTTTCATGGCAACGTTCACCAGGACGTTTTGATTGACGTTGAAATGAATTGTTTCACACGAGGGACATGCGCAGTAAGACTGGATTATGGATGTAACGGATAATGATGAGATTAATAGAACGATGCGTCGTAGATCCATCTAAGATAAAAATAACACAGGAAGCCCAACGTCAGTTTTGACCCACTCAGATCGACTCCAGAACCCCATACTGCGCATGCTCGACGAAAAGCCAGAAACTCTGGGAAACTTGATAACCTAGTTTTTCCATAACCTCAAGTGATAACCCGACTAACCAATGGTCGCGCAAAATGTTCTATTCTTTCACAACGCATTGAATGTGAATTCTAGGATTTCCAAGAGTCTCTGGCAATTCGTGGAGCATGCGCAGTACGAAGGATAGTACTCTCGGGACAAGAGTAATTTGATGCAGCCTCGACAGGGTCCCAGAAAGATCAAGTTAGAACTTAAGAGTTGAATTTTGCGGAGCTTGGGCTAGGAAAACAAGACAGAACGCGAAAAATAGCTTCATTTACGTATGATGATGGTCCGATAATTGATTCCAACAGCGGAGAAAATGACGTCACGTATTACTAGAGTAGTCCCAGTATGACTATAAAAAACTTACTTGTCGTGAATGTTTCAGTGACGTGTCGTGTCTAAAAACATTCGACATTCAGTGCCTTGTCCACGCTGCGCCGTATGACCTTGCCGTGCACCGTGACTTTCACACTCGTACGAAATCTGCTCTAAGCAGTTCTCGGCGATCTCGGCAAGGCACGGGATCTCCGTTCCGTTAGTCTTTCTACACTCGTACACAATCTTTACCGACTTGAAGACGAGTTAACTGTTCTTTCAAAATAATAAAAATCAAGAGCGCCAGCACCTGCTAACATAATGGTACCGCCGGCGTGATGTAATTAAAGTGCACACCACCTTCCCAAATATATATGTCACTTCTTGCAAACCATACTCTTTCTAACAATCGTTTGATATGCAAACAAAACAGCCGTCACCCACGGAAATCGCAAGCGAAAATCAACTAAAAACGTACTGTAAAATAAACTTCATTCATATTTTTATACTTAAATGAAAATCCTGTCTGTGATATTCCTAGCGAAACAGCCATAAAAATGGAAGTAGTGTTTCTTTGTATATTAAGATAACGTTAACCTTGAACAGGTTGCAAAGACAATTTAAAAAACTGCCGAAATCAAAAATAAAGTTGACGGGATAAAGTTTACGCTTCAAAACCAAAGTTGGTTGATTCAAAAAAGCTCTAATCTTAAATTGAAGCCGTTGCTTTGGTTGTCCGGAGAAAATAGCGAAAAAAGAGGCTAAGAAGTTAACAGTTTTACGGTATAAATTATTCTTTCTGTTGGTCAAGCGAACAAAGGCTTCGAGATTCACACTATTTTAAAACAACAACTTACCATGTATTCAGTCCATCCACGAGTACGTATACTTTAGCTTTTCTTTTTTATATATAAATTAAATCGTAGAACAAGTCCTTATAAATCCTCAAAGGTTGAAGGTTCTTGGTTTCAAATTTCCTAATCAGAAAGAAATTTTGGTAAGAAGTGAAAAAAACACACGGGTTAAGTTCCGTTTTATCGCAATAAAAAACGCAAATTAATTTATTTAATAAAACAACAGAATGAAAATTACGTCTAAAAGTGACGAAATAGTTTGCACAAGAAAGTCTAATGACAGTAGAGTTTGTTGTTGATTGGTTTAGAGAACAAGAACGTGTTGAGTTAAAACCTGTAAGAAAAAGCTTATCTGTCCAACCGTCATCTTTAGAAATGATTAGTATATCCAGGATATTAGTAGTTTATCCGGGAATAAAAGGATTGTGCAAACGCTGTAAGAGAGGATAGCATAATAGAAGGACGAGTGGGAATTGTACGGTACGGTTCTGACTTACAGCACGTCAAGACACGACATGCCCGTAACATTGATATGGCTTCCAGGATATTAGTAGTTTATCTGGGAATAATTGGATTGTGCAAATGCTGTTGTAAGAGAGGATAGCATAATAGAAGGGCGAGTGGGAATTGTATAGTACGGTTCTGACTTACAGCACGTCAAGAAACGACATGCCCGTAACATTGAAATGGCTTCCCATTGTCTTCCAGTAATTCATCCAATCACAACGCATAGTTACGGCTACGGCGGTAAGATACGGTACGGCAATAGTACAGCTATGTGTCGTATAGTTCCTCACTCATACGAAACCCGCTTAAGGAACCACTGCGCTACAGTGACGTGACGATCGATCATTTTATCTGTCTAACCGTCTAGCGCCTTTGAAAGGATTTCTAACTTAATAAGGCTTACCAAGAGTGGCAATGGACCGCCTCATTCGTGTTTAAGAAAACACTCTATACTAGTAATGCTTATTAAGGAAACCCAAGGTTATTAAAAAACTTTTAAATCTATATTTTTCATTGAGTGATTTTAAGGTAATCTTGAAGTGTTCTATTTACTTTTTGAAGCAAAGAAAATCTTGCTGTTGACATAGAAATCCTACAACATTAAAAAAATGCTTTTAAAGCACTTGTCCCGTTTACACAAGCAAGAACACTAAACCTTGTGCTTGAACGACAAATTAACATTACAACAATGATGTGACTGATGAAATAAGGTTTTAATATTTAGAAATAGATGACTGCGGTTCAAGTTTATAAAACATGCGCAGTATAGTTCAGGAGGAGGTCAGATGGAACTTGGAAATCCTTCATCAAACATCGTTACCTACTATCTAAACCTCTATTTCTCAAGAACTCTTTCTTGTTTTTAAAATAAATTAAATATGATCAGAGTGTATTGAAAGGATATCTCTGTTAAGGCAGGGAGCTGTGAGGGAATACTGTTTTTTGATGATCGACAAACTTGCGTAGTTCATTTTAAAGCAAAGTGGTCACAAGGAAAGTTAAGTTACAGATTGGCTATCACCGTGCTCTTCTGCAAATTCACCTTGTAAGTACCACGTCGGTTTACAAAAGAATGACAATAAATAAAAAAGAAAGACCGGAAAAGAAAAGTAAAAAAGGAAGCTGTTTTTCCAACAAGTATATCTCAAACATAGTTTGTGACAGGAAAATCTGCTAAATATGCATGTTTTTGGAAAACCTGCCAGCCCATTATAAAAGAATTCAAACTGCATTGCATCGGAGAGGCGATAGTGAGCCTATCGCAATTCAGTTTTGCAGTCAATTTGTAATATTTCAAAAAAAAGGTTGGTGAAGGTTTTTGCATGTTGTACATTGCTTACCAAGCCTGAAATGCTTTATGGGTGATGTGAATCCAATCAACAATTTTTCCTAAACTTTGTCTACAGGTTTTTTCCAGTATATTTTCTTCTGTGTTGACTTTATTTTCACTGAAAATAATACATTTCAAGCTTAAGCAACATGCAACAAGCAGCATGCAACACTGATGCAACATACTACATGCAACATGCAACAAAACCTTCCGTTCGGCGAACCTTTTTTGAAATAGTTGTATAGTGTTTACGTGTTTGGGCGCTAGTTGACTGTTCGGAACTCTTTACAATGATTCTCCTACGTCAATTACTTTGTCTAACATGTAATCCATGGTCAAAGACAGCTGTCATGCAAAAGAACACGTTAACTGAGGCGTTGAGAGCCTTTTGATTCCACTGTGAGTTGCTTTTGTTATTCTAATGAGAGAGTGCAAATCATTTGTTTATTGAGTGCTTAGTTTCTTTGTCAGATGACTAACAAGAAAGAGTAATTCGTACATCATTAGAAGTGTCTTGGAACGTGCCTTTAGTGTCAATAACGAGTAACTACTACACTCGATAAAGCCTTCTTTGACAACATGTAACTTTTCTCGGTGCCTCACTAATAACTTGAACAAGATTTTAACCGTCTCTTTGGTCGACTGAGGGTAAGATATGACGAACTACGACTATAACAAAGGATATCGAGCATTTCGATTCAAGAAAAACAACAACATTGACAAAAATCTTCCAGCTTTGAAGACCTACTTGGAAACTCGAGAAAAAACTGATATATTTTGGATAACAAACAGCGAGAGAGTCGTAGAGAACATTGAGAAATCACTATCCCCTCCTAAAGAGCGTTACCTGGCGGGCAAAATCAGTGCAGATAATGCCAGCTCTGTTTTATATTTTCCACGAATCGTTTCGACGACCCCGCTTGGTAACATGTCGGTGGTTGGCTCGAAAGTCCCTGATGAAGATAGCATGGAAGGAATGGTGGATAAATATTCCTTGGCTCCAATCAATGTGACTCCAGCTTCGGTATTTCAGCAAGAAACCCCAGGGCCTGAGACTCCGAGGGAAAAAGTTGGTCCTTCGAACTCACTTGTCAAACGAAAAACGCCTCGGGATTTTTCCTATGGCGAGACCAAGACTAGAAGACAGAACCAACGTGTTAAACAAAGAAACGCTCTTTCACATTATCCGCGGAATCGTGAAATTTATTTGCGAAATAAAAAGCTCGAAGAGTGTTTGGTTATTCAGAATGGAATCGAGAAGAACAGTAGAGAAAAGTTTGATGAAAGTAAACTATTATCAAGAGAGAAGACTGAGGATATCATTAACTGGATGGACAAGATGCCAACATAGTTTAGACTGATCTGTCGTGTTTGGGTCTGCATTTCAATAATGTCAGTTATTTCGTCAAAGATTGAGGACTGATTTGGAAGGAAAACTGAGGTGACTGAAGTTGGTTAGTGATGGGCATTCAATTAAAAAAAAAAAGATATCGGTTGTTCTTTGATTCTTTTCTATCCTGCTACCTCTAATCCTCACGGCTTAACTTTTAATATCAATGCCGTCTTCATTACGGACAGATGTGAACGAACGGGCGTGCGCAACTTCCGCTTCGTAAGTGGGGCAGGATTACTGCGCAGCTTAAAAAACCACCAAGGCTGTGGAGGACCCTAGAAAATGGGGAAGCAGCAGCCTAATGTAGATAGAGTACTAGTATAGAACACATTAAAGTTAGAGGGTTGAGTTTGAAAATATTAGCCAACCTTCGGGTAGTTAAAGCACCTCCTAGCCCCTCCCTTGTCGTTGCCCCTGACTACTACCGAAATAGTTCAAACCAAAGAGTTGTGTACATTATATACGTACACAAGGACTGTGTAGCGCAGTTTAGTAAATATTGATTTAAATATCGAAATAAATTAGGATTGACAGCGCAAAAAAATAAATTTTGCCAGTCATGTCGACGTTTCGAGGCGGAAATAGTTCAAACAGTTTACCGACCTCACTGAACCCGGCCTGATTTTGGCCTGATTATGGCATGCGCAAGGCTTGTACTCATTTCGTCTGCATGGAATATGTACAAACTCAGTTTACCGTTCGTCGGCATTGCTTAGTGTTGTAGATAACATAAAGTATTATAATTCAATAGTTACTTACCAACATTGGCCAATGATGGTCTTTAAGAATTGAAAATTCTGAGACACCCAGAAAGTCTAGCTATGTAAAGTGTCCATGACTGATGATCATAAATGACACGTTTTTAATTAAATGTCGTGTGTTGGGTTTCAGTAAACTGATAAATCAGAGGACGTATGGCTTGTAGTCGAAATAGAAAATCGATATTCACCTTTTGGTATAAGGAAAGGAAAGTATAAGGAAAGGACTACACCCAGTTTTCTGGCCACCATCAAGCTCTTTCCCTATACTTAACATATAAGGACCTATTTAGTAGCTTAAATAATCGATCGGGGGGTGGGGTACTTCGGGTCGTTTTATACGGGGATGCTCCGCCCTGACTCTCGACCCCTTACCCTTTGATATACCAAATTTCAGCAAAAAAGTACCCTTTTTATACACTTTTTTTGCCTGAAAAGGTACCCCTTTCATATACTTTTGAAGAAAAAATCTACCCCTTTTTACACCAAAATTCACAAATTCCAACCCCTTCTCTATACCTGCGGCCTGAAAAACGTACCCCTTTCGGGCGCAGCATCCCCGTATAGTCAATTCAATTTTTAATTCAATTTTTACAGTGTATTTTATTGAGATTACTAATACTGAGATAAGTATATTAGATACATATAATCGTATATTACTATAGCTAATGAGTTGTCCGTGTTGAAATAAAGATGATCTATCTATCTATGCGCATGAGTGTATATGGTGCATTCGTTTTCGTTTGATTGGAATACATACGGTACATCAGCGCGTACACGGCAACCTGAAAACGACTTTCCATTGTCTTCTAATAATTCATCCAATAGCAACGCGTAGTTACGGTTACGGCAATATGCGGTACGGCTACGTTGCGATGACGTAAGCTGCGTCGTATCGAAAAGCCTGCACAACGACTATTTGGGCTCCCTGTGGTAAAGCGGATAAGTCTTCACAAGTGGTCAGCGGATTTCAGCGGCAATTTTGACCTGACGTTCCTTCATTCGACCTTCATTCTTGTTCTTCAGTTTAGTTTGAATTTATTTTTTTCTGGCTCGAAATGCTTCTATTTTGCCCAACTTGTGCAAACGTCCTTATAGTAGAGGAAGGATCTGGTACTTCAACTTATCGTTTTGCCTGTCAAACCTGTCCATACGTGTACAATATCACCAAAAAGGTGAGGAAACATGGTGAAAATTTATCCTTCAGAAAAAAAATGTAAAAATATTTATTTATCTTCAAAGAAATGGCATGTGGTCTTGATCTCACGATGAAATTTTTTCTTAATCACAGCACGTATTCTTCGTTTGCACATCACATCAAAGCCGCCATGTTGGAAGAGTTTGACAAAAGATTTTTCAATTAATTTATTTGGTATATCTTCCAACATGGCAGCCATGGCTTTTGTTATTTTACTCCCTTGGGAATGATTGATTGCAAACCAAGAATAGATTAGTATATTTGAAAATACCTGTCTTCAATATTTCAACAGATTAATTCTTGATTCTGTGTTTGTTTTAATATTCTAGATTTCCAACAGAAAATATCCAAAATTGAAGGAAGTTGATGATGTTTTAGGAGGAAAAAATGCCTGGGAAAATGTAGACTCAACAGCAGGTAAAACACATCTTTCTGGATATTATACTATGTATATGAGCTGACATACATCAATGCTGCTGTTTTCATTGGTACGTGCTGATTGAGATAACAGTCGCAACATGGAAATTTGGCAATAGACTGCCGTCAATCAAAAAAATTGTTAGAGTACATAAAGGTTCAGACCCTGTGAGATGGTACATGAGAACCTTGCTCTACGGTCACCGCTTAAAATGGTCATCCCATTATTAAGGACAGTTTTGTAGGTCCCAACGAAATGCATTGTCTATTAAATTTGCCCTCTTAATACGGACACCCGGCTATTATGGCCACTTTGGCCTGCCCCTTTGGTGGTCGTATTACTGCTATTTTCATAAAAATGTGAACTCGGTAGCTGTGAGCTGCACGCTGAAATTTGGTTTTTGGCTTCCATCAATCAAAACTAATCAGTCGGTATCTTTTATATTTTTGACTGGCAGCAGTGAAAAACCAAAATTCCAACGGGAAACTTGCAACTACAGAGTTCGCATGTTTATGAAAATAGCAGTAACCAGGTTCCACTGTATTGGTAACTGCAATGGAAGATCTTTTGGGGTGGAGGGGAGAGGATAAAGGAAAGGTTTATAGGCTATATTCGAAAAGGGTCTATTACCAATTTGTTGATGTGCCATTATTGTTCTTACAGAGAGATGTCCTAAGTGTGAACATGACAGAGCCTATTTCATGCAGATCCAAACACGTTCTGCTGATGAACCAATGACGACATTTTACAAGTGCTGTAAATGTGGAAACAGATGGAAAGACTAATGGGAAAATAAATGAGAAGAGAAAAATGGATGGGAAGAGAATCATGAATGGGAAGAGAACAATGGAGTTTGAGGATTCCTTGAAGCCTTCCAGAAACAATTGCAAGGTACTGGAAATATCACTAATCCAGAAAATTTCTGCTGACTGACATGAGCATAATGTCCCAAAAATTGTATGGAAAAGTTTTTCCAGACAAAAATATCCATTATCTCATGTTCTCATGTCATGGCCTCAATCTGTCAATCAAATTTACTCCAGTGTGAGTTAGTAAATTTTCATTGACGGAGGCTAAAAATCAAGACGCGAAGCTGAAAAGGTTGAAGAAATGTGAAAAATGTTCTAAGAGCTGCTTTGTTGCTTTTCAAGCAGTCAATCAGACTGAGAAACAGTATCCATGCATGACCTGAGTGAACACAGATATAAATATGACCCATAAAACAGAGCTGGTTCAATGAAATAAAGAGATGAATGAAGTGAGTTGAGTCCTGTTTCTTAGGAAGTCATTTTATAAATGTGTTTCAGTAAAGGTCTGTGGAATGTCAAAGTATAGCTGTACTGTTACACTGTCTTATTCATTTAGTAAAGAAAGAATTGACACACACAAAGGAGGGATCTCAGAAAAAATCCTGTGCCCCAGATGGGGATCAAACCCACAACTCTGTATACATATACTAGTCAGATGCTCTGCCACTGAGCTACAGGAGACTCATATGGCGAGTAGAGCTTGGCAAGTGAGGTCATCTGTGGGTATATGTGACATATGTCCTGAACCTATAGTCTCTATATGTCTTATTCATTGTTTACATTGAAGTTGATATTTCAGTGAATTGAAATTAAAGCAGGTGGTAGAGCTAGGCTATAGGAACTCTTGCTTTCCTACTTCCCCAAGATTTTAAAATTGCAACAAAAACAACCTTTTGTGATAGGATTATAGGCCCCTTACCCCCACCCCCACAGTCAAAACTTTGCATGGTGGTCTTGTTACCTTGGGTATTATCAATGTTTTCCCATTTCAGATATATCATTCTCTTGAGAATTAGAACCTTTGTTTGGTTATAAGTTAACCCATATTCATGTGTCTTCTAGGAGTAAGAAAGATAGAAAAAGATAGATACATTGTTTATTAAAACCTCATCTTGCAGTCATAGAACTGAATTACATGGGTAAAATACTGGTAGGTTACATAAGTTACCAATTTAGATTAAAATTAATATAATACACAATAAGAATATTGTAAGTTATAACAATACTCTAGGGAATTACATGTGGTCTGAAATGGGAAAACAATTTGCCCAAAGCTAAAAGGGTCTAAAATATGAAGATTTCAACATTCAATGACCTAAAAAAGAGGTTTTTCGCTGACGGCATGGCTGTTTGGCTCAAACCCCCACTTTTTGTTATTTTATGTATTATTTAAAGTTTAGTGTATAAAATGCTGATTATATTCTTTGTATACTCAGTTGTGAAAGAGCACTATATTATCAAGAGTGCACATATTATGAAGAATTGAATTTTTTGTTTACCATTTTGTCAAACACTCCAAAAATGACTAATACCAAAAGAAGTAATGAAAAACTGCACCTGTAGCCATGTGTACACAGCTTGTTAAGTATTCTCAAAAATTAATCTCAAGTGGGCATATTGTATTCCAAATTTCAAAAGGTGATATTATTTCTCAGCTGGCTCTTCCACTGTTTCAGCTTGAGATTGAACTTCAAATTACGTTGAATGCTTCAAAGGAAATTGAAAGTCAAACCCCTTACTGTGAGGAGACTACAACTGGAAGCACTTTCCAAAATTAACCTGTTATGTTACTACAGCTAGCCAATAAGGAACAAGCAATAAAGCCAAGATCTTATTGCGTATCTCACAAATAACTTAGTCATTACTTTAAACAGCTTGTGGGAAAGAAACAAGTTGATTCAGGCCTCCCACTCATCTCCTAAAACACTTCAACAAGCAACAAAAACTTTTTAATAATATTCATAGCAATATTGTATTGACCTCATATATGGCAGTGTCATGACATATATTTACCTTGTCTCTCGACTAGGTTCTTATATTACCACATTCTTTCTATGCAGGCAATCTATGCCATGGTCCTGTGATTGTATGAGGTCTCCATTGTATTGATTCTGCAGGGACGGTGGAGCTGGGGGGGAGGCTTTAGCACACATTTCCCCCCTCTAATTTGCATCGTAGCCTCCTACTTTAAGATGTGCTCTGCCATCCCTTTTCTGCTCTGGATGTGATCTACTGCATCTACACAAAGAATAATAAAAATAGAGATTTCACAAAAAAGGAAGAAAATACAAAGGAAGAGACGAATAAAGAATGAAAAAGGAAGGAACTGAAAGAATTACAATTTATTATGAAAAAGGAAACATTTGTAAAGATAGTGGGAACTTTAATCAAAGAAGGAAAGAAAGAAAGAAGAAAATATAAAGAAGAAACAAGGACGGAAACGAGGAAGGAAAAGATGTTATTTCGTTGTTTAGCAAACTCCCCACCCCTCCCCACAAGTGCGCCAAATCTTCGTCTCAGGGGAGGAGAGCGGTCTTTGACTCTTCACATAGCCGGTGCTATTGTAATTCTGCAGTATCACATGATTTGGCTATAGTAATAATCCCCGTAATAACACACTTTGCATTCTCGACGAGTCACTTCAAAATCAAACTGTTCAAAAGTATAGTGTCTGAAGTATATATTACCCTTTATTTCATGTCTATATTCTAATCATTATTAGTCATTTGTGTGACTCTACGCAGTTCTTTGCCAAGAAACCCGAAGAAGGTAAAGGAACCTGAAACGAATAAGACCGGTAACCGATAGTAGCACCACCTCTGTATTTTGGTTTGATGCTGCGTTTCAAGAAGCCATGTGCTGACTATTATTGGCCTCTGAAGATGTGGTTTTCGCATTCTTTAAGGTAAGACTCGATATATAGCATCAAAGATCGTAGCTTTGATATTACGTTTCGCATCAGCGGAGATAATTTTAGTTTATTGCATTCGTGTTGTAAATGTTGACAGTCGAAAGTCATTTACTAGAATCGAATATCATTTTGAACCCGAAAAGTACATTAGAATCAAATTTAATAAAGTGCATGTACGCTTCTATGGAAAGCTTATGTATCTGTTATGAATTGCTGAAAGCGTTTTATCGTATCGTGATCATGCACTTGCAATGGCTTTGTTTAGTATAATTAATACGGCTTTTTCTATGGTGGCATAAGTGAATTTGTGTGGCCTAGTGATTGTTCTTGCTATGAACTTAACCTCTGGATTTTCTACTGCGATAATTCGGCATATCATTGTGTCGATCTCCAAGTCTGATCTAAGCTGCTGAATGACATTCTTCTCAGCCACTTGCCAAGTTCTTCCTTTAAATCTTAAGTAGCATGTATAATAATTTTCACACTGGCAGAACTCAAGAAAAGGGACATTTTGAATTTTAGGGGTTGAATATTTCTTGATTATTCAATCTTAAAGTATTTTAGAAAATGCTGGCAATAAATAGAACAGCATAATTACGAGACCAAGGTAAACAAACTATATATTCATTATCACAAGTATCAACTTTAACTTTCCTTCATAACATACTGCGGTATTAGCTGATACATCATTGTTTCGAAACCGGAATTCTTAAAGAATAGTTTGTCTTTGACATTTGTGTTTTCCTTTCGCTTAAAAAGGACAATCCCAGTCCAATCATAATAAAAATTATTTATGTGATCAAGCTACGAACGTATTCTTGACCGGACATGCATTGTTGACTTAAACATTTCCTGTTCAACATATTGAATAAGGCAGTATTTTGCTTGTCTGTGCTCATTTACAAACTCAACCGCCATTCCTGTTTGTATTGTCCGTCTCGGCCAACGCAGATGTCCCGAAATATATTATATACTATTAAAAGTTAGGAAAAAGTAGGCGTGGAACGAGCTTCCAGGACTGCGTGGGACCTCTGGCGTGGGGCTACAAACTACCGGGCCCCTTAGAACTTTCTCCATAGATATTGACATGCGGAATTGCTTTTATTACTTTACTGTGAATCTTGAGAAAATCACTTAATTTACCAACGCAGGAATCGGAAAACAGCGAATTGGATTTAAATTGGCTTTGTTAATTATCACATTTTACTTCACAGGTGAATTAGTTTTAACTAAATACTTTATTGGATTATCAAAACTATGACTAACCACGCATTAGTTGAAATGAAATATGATCAATGTCAATGTTTTTTTGTTTTTTTTATTTTTAAGTTTTGGTCATTTTTGATTTGATGTTAGAAATAAAAATAATATCGCATCCGACTTCATTGTCGCGCGCGCGTCTCTAATGTCACACTGAGATCTTCAAATAATGTACACAAATGGTAGATATGATAGGATAATTTGAAGGAAAAAAAAGATGTTTTAAGAATCAAGGCCAAGGGCTTGATACGCATGTCTTTTACTCAGCTGGACTTTGTTTCTGCCCCAATTGATCATGATTCAAGACCCCTTGAATTCGTCCCAGCCTTGGAGGGGACTACAGAAATCTAAAGATTACATCGCAGGAGACAAATCAGTTCCATCTAGCCCCCAACTTGGAAAAACGACCAAGGCATCTGTATTCAAACACACTAGAAATACTTCGAGAAAGATCGGAGATCTTTCCTAACACAAATCAATACTTCAGTAGTAGCCAGACATTTTCTTTGGAATTGTAAGTGACAGGCCTCCCAAAATAGAGGCCTTCCGAGCCGCCATCTCAATTCTCTCGATCTCCATTCAAAAAACCTGAACAACTAATTCACGCTACCCATAGTTAATAGTTATTCACTATGCACTACCTAAACCTTACCATTGGTATTCTCAAACTCTTAAGGATCAATCATGCAGTAAACCCTAAATCCAAATGAGGAACTGCGGAAAACGAAAATATTTTTTCTATTTCATAAATCTTTTTTTTTATTTTTTTTATTTTTAAAATTAATTTCATTAATCCTTGTATCAGGCAAATCTTGGTCAAGGAAATCCCTTTCTTTGAGTCTTTGTTTTCTTATCTCAGGGGAATTTCTACTTTCAGTCTGATTGTATCGCATCTTCACTGCCTTTTCTCTTTATGTATTGTTATCGTCTTTTTCCTAATTTATGTATGTATTGTATAATCTGATTATATTTGGTTTTCTTTTTCAATGTCTATCCTTTTCTCCCTTTAAATTATGTAAATGAAATATCTTTATTATGAATACTTAGGGTGGGGGGGGGGGGATCCAAAATTGTGACAATATTTATAAATAAAAAGTGACAAACAAAAAATGAAACTGTGAATAGATATATATTAGGTTTGTTAAGTCTTTGTAAATGAAAAATCAATTAATTAATTAAAAATATATATATATATTTCGAGAACGAAGCAAGAAGAGGAAGTTGGAATATGTTTAGGAAAAGGCAGCGCGAAATTTTGGTCTCGCGTAAAGTAATCTCGAAGGCCTCAAACGTATCCTGATACATTATTCCCAATATTCAATATTTCTTTCCAATATAGTCTTTCACGAAAAACAATTCCATGCCATTCACGAAAAGTCTAAGATGAAAACGAATACTTAGTGTTAATTTTCAAGCTCTATTATTGTCTATTATGTCAAAGTTTGAAGTTTTTATCGCTTTTCGTTAGCAGCTGTCATCTCTCTGTTGGCTGGAAAAGTTCGAAAATGACCCACTAATAGAATCTACACTCCTCGCGTAGGGATTTCCTCTGTTAATGAGTTTAAAAATTAGCTCCAATAATCAAATTTGTAGACATCGATATCTATTTGATTTAGATTGTTTTGTTTATAAAAGCCTAGAATGGTTTGATTCTTTTTAAATCATATCGATAAAAGAAGAGAAAAGGTTGGGGAAAAAAAGTGATTTTTTTAAAAGGTTAAAAGGCTAAGGTATATTGCTCTTTATTTTGTCACTTGTACCAGACTATTCGCAGTCTCTTGAGACATATTGTAGTCTATACTGACTTATGGCGTACTCTGTTCTTATAGCTTCAAAGATATACTGAGGTAGACTTCACCATGAGAAGGCTGCTCGTTCTACTGGCCTGCGTACGTCTGTTCGGCAGAAACGTCGTTTTTGCATTACATGAAGATGTGCCTTCAAAGTTGAAGATTTCTGGACGTGTTTACAACACGGAACCAAACTTGTCGCTCAAAATACCAGGAGATCTATTGCTTGGTGGATTGTTTTCTGTTCATGCGAAGGGCGATGAGTTGTCTTGTGGAAAACTGAACGAGGAGGTCGGAATTCATCGACTTGAGGCGATGTTATTTGCTGTGGACATGGTGAGTGTCATTGGATTTTACTATAGTTCATTTATCAATATGAGAAATTCGCGCGCTCAATTAAGTTGATAATTAAAATCATGCAAACTTTCATGGAACGACCTTTGCCTGATACCAGGAGCGTTCGGCTGGTTTAACTCGATGCCGTACCGGTCTATCAGGTTTCAGATGTGCGACAGAAATAGCGTAAGTCGATTGTAAGTAGTTACTATCACACGGCGGCAGGTCACTCTATAAACCGCGCGGTCGCAGAGAGAGAAGTCACTAAACTCGTGAAATAGAATTTGCTTGTCAATGTGTTATAGTGAAATAGATACAAAAGAAAACAATAGAATTAGGGTCTACTAAAGTTAGACTGTGAACAGTCCCTCTTTTGCCTCCTAACTCAGTCGAGTCGGAATTTTTTCCTGCCTCGGACGCACGAAGAGTGGGGGCGAGTTTGAAGCGGCACGCGGGGAGAGGAAAAGCCCCCACTCCCCGCGCGTCCAACAGGAAAAAACCCGACTCGACAGAGTTAGGAGGCAAAAGAGGGACTGTTCACAGTCTAACTAAAGTGTATTAGTCTAATATCTTTTTTACGGATTTAGTGACTTCACTCTACGTATGACACCTCAAACAAAAGCACGAAGTCAGCCCCAGTTTATCTAAAGGCCATTTCATTTTTATCTTAATTTTCCAGTTAAACAAAGACGAGAATCTTCTTCCAAACATTTCAGTTGGTATTGATATACGTGACGATTGTGAGACGGTCAATACTGGACTGGAACAATGTTTGAACTTTCTCCTGGGATCTCTGCGTAACAAACAGGAGGTCTGCAGTAGAAATAAGCCATCTCCTGTCAACTCAGGCCCTATATTAGTGGGGGTTGTTGGACCCGCGTACAGCTCACTGGCCATTCAGGTAATTAAGAGTGAATTTTATCATTTGTCGATAAAAATAACCTCAATACTCATCTTATTTTGCTGGTTTCCTCAGGCACCATGTTTGTTCCATTCACCAATTTCCATACATCGATTCACTGGTCAAACACAAAGCATTCAGTCGAGGCTGTATGGTTCAATTAATCCTTTGAAACTACCATGAAGCCTCGAGTGAATGCTTTGTCTGTTACTGATCACAGTGACATGTCACCTTCACTCCAACATGGCCGCCATATTTTTCTGTATTATTTCATTCTCTTTGGCCTGATTCTAAACCACCTATAATTTATCCTCTCTTTCACAGGTCGCCAGTCTACTTCGACTATTCCACGTACCTCAGATCAGTTACTCAGCAACAAGCTCTGAACTAAGCAACAAAAACAGGTTTGACTACTTTGTTCGTACAGTACCACCTGACTCATTCCAGGCCCAAGCTATTGTAGATATCATTCAAACCATGAACTGGTCAGCAGTTTATGCCATAAACTCACGTGGGAGTTACGGTGAAGGTGGAATGCGAAGCTTCGAGAGATTTGCGGCGAGTGCGAACGTTTGCACTGTTTATCAGTACCAAATAGAGAGGAAATTGAGGCCTGAAGACTACGACGACTTGATCAAAGACTTTCTAAAGAATCCCAACGTGCGTGTAGTGGTCTTGTTTTGCGCCAGCGATGATATTCGCGCCGTTTTATCAGCGGCTAAGCGCCAATCTCGAATTAACCATTTTATTTGGCTGGCGTCGGATTTCTGGGGGTCCAAGTTTCAACATCTTCATGACTTAGAAGACGTAGCCAATGGTGCTATTTCGATAGAACTAAAAACGAAACGTCAACGTCTTACACCGTTTTATGATTACTTCTTCTCATTAAAGCCTGACAACAATACTCGAAATCCTTGGTTCAAGGAGTATTGGGAAAATCACTTCCGGTGTAGACTAAGTAACACTTCCGGTGAAGTATTTACTAGACGTTGTCGTGGCAATGAAACCGATTATTCTCAAGAGCACTACGATTCTAAGATTTCTTTTGTGATTGATGCGGTGTTTGCGTTTGGGCATGCGCTGAATAATTTACACCAAGACGCCTGTGGCGGGAAACCAGGAATGTGTGACGTCATGAGGCGCATGTCACGCACTATGCTGATGTCGTATTTGTACAACGTGACATTTAATGGAACCAATGGACATGTTGGGTTTGACCAGAATGGGGACACCAAGGGACGGTACGATATCTTGCAATTCCAGGCAAATGCTGGAAAGTCCGGGAGTTACTATCGAATTGGGAATTGGATCGAAGGTGATCTTACATTGGATCGTGACGTGATGTCATCTTACAATGACTCTCAATGTGGGGTACCTTGTAAACCAGGGCATGTACGGCGCATGCTCGAAGTGAAATGCTGCTGGACCTGCGTACCTTGTAAAAAAGACGAATATCTTTCAGATGATTATACTTGTACCCAGTGCCCTCCCGGACAGAAGCCGAATTCAACATTCCAAGGCTGTGATCATTTACCAATAAAGTATTTGAGACTTGTGTGGCTGGTTATTGTATCCACCGCAGCTAGTATTGGTCTTCTTGCCACACTTTTTGTCATCGCTGTCTTCATCAAGTTCATCAGGACACCGCTGATAATGGCGGCGGGTAGAGAACTGTCTGCTGTTCTTTTCATCGGCATTATTCTTTGTTACTCGTTATCTTTCGTCTTGATCTTAGAACCATCTACTTCTACTTGTATTTTTCGTCGATTTGGAACCGGTTTTGCCTTTTGTTTATGCTACGCATCCTTATTGGTCAGGACAAATCGAATTGCCCGGATATTCAGTGGAACCAAGTCTCCCTCGTTCATCAGTCCGCAATCTCAACTCATCATCACCGCTCTCATCCTCTCTCCTCAGATCGCTATAGCCTTGGTCGAGCTGTTTGTAATTCGACCAGAAATACAGTACTCATATGATAATAGCGAGCACGTTATTATAACATGTGGAGTACAGACATTTACTGTCATTATTCAATTCACCTACAGTGTAATTCTCATTATATTATGTACATACTACGCCTTCAAGACTAGAAAAACTCCTCTGAACTTCAACGAAGCCAAATTCATTGGTTTTTGTATGTACACCACGTGTGTAATTTGGATCGCTTTCCTCCCGATGTATTATGGGATGGGAGGGGGTTACGAAGCGATTGCAATCTGTTGCAGCCTGATTCTCAGCGCTACTACGATTCTTGTCTTTATTTTTATACCCAAAGTGTATATTGTCTTGTTTAAGCCAGAGAAAAACTTGAAGAGCAACTCTAGGCTCAGGTCAAGGACTAAGTCTTTGGAATGTCCTGGAAATGATACAACAAACTCAGAAAGTCAAGGTAAGGAATGGAAAAATTGATTGCTAAGGAACAGACTTGTTGTTTGGGCTCTTTTCGGTGGAATGATGCGAGAACAGCTAAGCTTTTTCGTGTCAAAACAACTGCGCATATAAAGATGAATCTAACACAACTGACTGAGATGAGAATAAATGCTTTGGAATGATTGGATGCGCAAAACTGGGTTTTTCCTCGCATTTCGTAGAGTACATTTTTCCTCATTCTCGATAGTTTGCTGATAATAATGATTATAATAATTGAGATAATAATGATAATGCTGATATAACAGTAACATCTTTGTAACTGAAAGGGATACTCTGTTTCAATAAAGATGCCATTCATTCACTAATAACAATATTAATACTAATAATAATAATATCGATAATAATAATAATTATAATAATCATATTTCTTAAAAAAGCGCCTTCCATATATAACCTCGATGCTCTTTACAAAATATACATATGAGAAAAAAAGAAAAAATGAACAAATAAATATATAAATATGCAACAATAAAAGATAAGGGAAGATAAGATAAAACCTTGTAAAAGTTTATCTGTTCTGATTTTTAGGGTCAGTAAACTTGTCCAAAGGAATGGGCATTTCCAACCACTCATTATCTGTCTTCAAGACATCACCTGGAAACATTAATGGTAGCAGCTTCGATTTTGAGTTTAAAACATTGCAATTCTCCTCTCTTTGATCGGCATTGTGGAGAGAAAGATTTCAGTGGGGATCTGTCCTTGAGGTCGGTAGATTCTAGGCGCGCGCGAAAGGTGCGAAGAATGCGTGGCTACACGAAATCCTGGTCTCATCGCGTCCTTTTGATTTTCCTTACAAAAGGATAACGTAAGTTTTTAGTGTTGGGGAAGGTTTCGTAGGCGCGGTTTCTGCCGATGAATTAGCGGGGGACGCGAGGTGGCCTGCGGTGCCTCTTAATCCATGCACCATGTGGTCTTCCGGTCTGTCTTCCGTTGACCTTCGTTAGGGCATATAATGGCGCGTAACCTAGAAGCTAGCCTCATACGCAGACGCTCTTAGGGTCGTCACGTAATGGGGAGAGAAACGTTGCGTGACGACGTGACTACCCTAAGAACGTCTGCAAAGAAGGCTACCTAGAAGCTAATCATGAAATAATGTATTTATTTTAAAGACAAGAACCTTTTTGTAAATTTTTTCATTCAAGTACTAGAATAAATTGTACATATTTCTAAGGGAGATTTACTCTACTCTGACAAAAGCTAGACAAACTAGTTGACTTGAAAATTAAATTTAAACTAGACACTCTAAGAGTGCGAACTCGGGCTACATTATAGAGTATCTAGTATATATATTTGTATATTCTAGTATATATATTTGTTATATATATTTGCGATTTGGCAGTCAAAAATGATATATATTGAATGCAGGTGTATTTTGAGCGCATCCACACTGTTTAATACATAAATAAATGTAAAAGTAGATTATGTATTATAACCAAGGGCAAGTCGTCGTGATGTATAACAGCTGGGTGGGGTGGGAGATTGTAAGAGAAAAATATGTGACCATAAACATTAAAAAACATTTTAAATTCTAGTAAGGCATTAGTGTTACTGACTTGTCAACGCATATTATTTTTTCTACATGACCTACTAGAGTACCTTTCAAGACTAGCTGATGAAATAAACATATCTATTTCAGTATCGAAACTGTTCGCTGCAAAACAAAAGTTTTATCAACGTAAATACTCTTAGCCAAAATGTGTTTAACTGGTCATTTTTCTGGTTTTTGTTTTCTGTATTTTCATAAATGAAAATATTCAACAAGGAGTCTTGGCAGTTCGCTTTCTTGTAGATCACTATCAGCTCGTCTGACTTCTACAAGTTCTTGGAGCCAGCTTTCATCAAAGCTTTGTTTGTCACGCGTTTTGTAGTTTGTCTCTCGTTCTGTAGTTTGTCTCAGTATTTTTTTTTTTTTTTTTTTTTTTTTTTCTTTTTTTTCGTATCTGAGATCTGGTAAAGCTAGGTAGTTTATAGATTCTCTTAATCTATTTTGACTAGTTTGTCTAGTTCTACGATTCTCATACCGTAGTTTGCTCATAGATCCTCATAGACCCAAAATCGCTCAATAACAACTTTTAATGTGTTTCTACCACGTACGGCGTGTGCGTCTGAGTGCCTCTGAGTTCATTTAAGCTCATTTGAGTACGTTTGTTTGAGTTCATTTGACTGTCTTTGGCATTGCTTTGAGTATTTTTTGCATTGTTTTTGCATTTCTTTGGTTCGTTTCGAAACTGACGCTCGACATCATTTAGTGTGGGTCTACCGCGAACGGCGTGTGCATTTGCATGTGTATGGAGCGTCCCAGAAGGACTCCATGATTTTCAGTAAATATTTACACCACGAGACAGTGAGACCTTCGAAGAGCAAAGCAAGTCACTTAATCAGTTACGTGACTACTGCTCATGCAGAGGAACACCGCTGACCGCCGAGCAGCGCAGGCTTACTTACTTCTAACATCGTCGATAGATAGATAGAAAACCCAAACCTAGACTCGGCCTACCTTGCAGGTAGCCCGAGTAAAAATGGATATTGAAAAGGTTATTGAATTTGGTATCCCATGCATATATTGCCAATATATGTAATAAAATGGCACTGCCTTCGCCTTCTACATTCGTCGTTCTCAAAAAACTGGTTAAATATTTAAGTGGAAGGTATTTTAGCTCTGACGAGGTCCCTTAGTGATTTGTGCTTCCTGTAAGACGGTTGACATATATTGTTGATATTTTGGACATTATACGATAAAGGAGAAAATCTGCGGGTGCGGAATCGCTTTCGCAGTTTTGGCGGCGTTTCTTTCGTTCTTCCAAAGTAAACGGCTTCAAAAAAGGTTGTAGAGGCGATGAACGGCGAGTGGCGATTAGTGGTTGGCGATTGCACGACAACTGAAATGAACTGAGGGACAATAAAAAGTTATTCATATTCATACCTCAAGGTGCCTGCATGCACCATTCAGCGAGTAGTGTGGCTCGTTCATCTAGTGAATTTTCATTTTCAAAAAGTCTCATTTTTCTTGATAATTTTACTCCACCAATCACTGATTGCCTATCAATGTCGCCCCTTCAACTTATTTTGAAATAGCTCTGTTTTCACTCTTTGCTAGATAGCTTTCGCGGCATTAGTGTGGCAGACCTAGTTTTGTACGTGAGCTCGTGACTCAGTAACTGGCTGTTGCCATGACAGTGACTACGGTAAAAAGAGGAAGCATTTCGTACTGCGAGTCTGTAGCCTATGTGAGTCATTATTCTATAAGGCAAGACAAAGGTTTCCAACTCATGAAGAAAACCCAGACATGTACAAGGAATGGCTACAATTTGTAGACTTTTTTGCAAAGGAAAATGAAACTTTTAGCCATGGTAACTAATGTTTTCCCATTTCAAATGTACCATAACATCATTTTGGAAATTTATGAGATTCTTTGTTTGAATTGTATTCATGTATCTCTTCCAAGTTTCCTAGGAAACAAAGAAATGATACTACTCAAGAGAATGATATGATACGAGAGGTCTTCAAAATGGAAAAAACATAATGCCCAAACCTTGAAAAAGTCTATCCATTTCGTTTGTCAACTACTGAGTAATGTTCTCTTCTGTTAGTGATTTAACAGTCGTAATGATAAAAGCACTCCGAAACTATCTATTTTAAAAACGGATACCAAGGAGACATAAGTGTCTTTATGGTAATCTTACCGTCCTTCCCTATCTTACCCCGAACTAATTAGCCAATCAGCGAACAATTTTCTGCTCGATAAAGCACAGCTTTTCTACTGGAAAAGGAAAAAGAAAAGAAAAAAAAACTCATCAGTGGAAAGATTCAGAAAATACTATTTGGAAATAGCATATTTCGTCGTTGTTAGTGGAAAATATTTCATTTTGACAAGAGATAATAGAAAACACTTGGAATTTTTGGCTGTGACAAACAATGTATCCCGCGTCTGAGATTCCTAATCCTACATGCGTCGCTGGATCGATGAAGTTCGCTTTTTGGTTGCACTTTTTTAAGTAAAAATCTACATTTCTAAAAAGAAAACACGACAGTTTCTTTTCCTGGCAAATTAAAGCGCCATCGGGTCTGTAGTTTCGTCGCTAAAATTTTGTCGTCAAATAAAAATTTGAGTTTAATTTCGGTTCAGTTGATTCATAGCATCTTAAAGTAATGAAGCAAGTGCGGCAAGCTTTGATGTTATTGCCAAAGTACATTCAACCTTTAATCTTTAATTGATCAAAGTCTTGGTCTCAATCTATTAAATCATATTGAAAATTTCATTATATCATATATTATTATCAGTATCAAGCTTCAAATTTTATATCAATATCCTGAAAGACCTGAAACAACTTCTGGGCTGATCAAAGTCATGGTACACCCAAGGTCAAGTTGTCTATGGCGCTTAACATAAGAAACAGTAGGAGGTGCCGCTTCAACAGAGCACTTAGAGTATGTTAGAGGAGACCAGATTGAACGCGGGCTCTGGAAAGGAAAATACGACTAATTGATGAGACGCTTTGAAAACGTAATGCGCAAGTCCGATACTGCGAGCAGAGACGACTTCTTAAAAAATAAAGAGTGAGTATCTACATGATTACGTCACAGCCTTTGACTTAGTCAGAATTTGGAGATGGCCGGAGATATAATGCAACTCCTTATTGTAAAGTTACTCAGGCCAGGTTACCGGCATGACGGAAGTAGATTTGCATTGGGGAGGGTATATATGGAGAGCCTACCCTACTCTGCGTAATACGAGCAACAACACCGTGCAACTGGTCGGGCAACATTGTCAGTGCGTTGCAAGTTGATAATTAATGTTGCTCGTATTATTACCCCTCACGCAAACATTTTTTTAGTGTGGTGTGGCAGACAGTAGGAAGCGCTCTCACTTCTGCAACATAGTCGCCCAATACAAGCTACATTCACTCTGCAAGATTTTATAATTATTTATGATTGTCTCAACCAATCAAAGCGCTTATCGGCAATAAAGCAGAGAACTAAAAAGAGAAGTGTTGAAAAAGTACACATCCGCTTTTTCCGAATTCTTCTTATCTTCCCTTGGTATTCTCCTCCTGTTTATCTCTCTTACATGACCACTGAAATGCCAAATTTGAATTCTACCAACATTTCAAAATTCCCACAGCCTTATTTCACCAATCAGTCTTGAACGATTTCCTTCTAAACGAACCATATCAGCTAGGACTAGCCATAAACCTGTACCTGAGTCTGTAATCATTAAAAACAGCGGTAACACTCGGCAGAGGAACGACAGTGAAACCTTCTTAATTCTTTTCATAGCTCCTCAAAACGCATTGATTAATTCACCAAAACAGCTGTTGAATCGCAATTAAAAAATTAGGTCGGTGAACCAGGCAAAATAATTCAATTAATTTAGACTTAACCATTGATATTCATTTACTTGTTTAGTATATTTTATCCACATTTGAAGGTATTTTGTACGCTTTGAGCATGTGAGAAAAGCCAAGGTTTTGCCATGCGAACCAGTGATATTTAGATATTTTTCTAGTAAACCCGCAGGACAACGATAAAGAACCAATCACCTGGCGGATCTTAGTGTAGTCTATTAACACCCGGTGACACTGAAAGCGCGGGTAGAAATAAATAAAACATTATTGTTATTCGTCTATACAGCGTTTGCGTTTGGACTCGGCAACTACGTGAGATGAAGAAAATGTGAGAGAAATTCGCAGTCATCAAATGAAGCTCAAGAAACCAAGAGGTCTGCAATCGTCAAGAGAACTGCAAGTAAGTTCGAGTTTAATTTCTCTGCTTCAAAAACAAGACTATCTTTCCCCAATTTAAGAAGTACGAGGTTCATTATTCTTGCATCGCTGGGTGAAGCAATTTTAAGTATCTTCTTTGATGGATGATTTCAACCATATTCTCAACAAAAAAACTGGTGAAATGCTTGACATGTTTTAATGAAAATTGAATATTTCTAGTTTAGGAGCGCACAAAATTCTGAAGTGAAAAACAACTCGAAAATTACCCTTCGTAGCACAAGTCGGCTATTGTTTTTGATTTTCTTCCAAAAATATCGAAAAACAGTGTTCTATTGCTAGGTGATTTCGCTCCGGGAGATGGTTATAATTAAGGTTAGACAAAGAACTAGCCTTCACGTTGCGATAACATCGATTCTTGCCATGATCTATGACACATCATTTCGGACTTCAATTCTTCAATTGTTTTGATATTCGTCTGCAGTTAAGTTAATGTTTTCAACTTAAATATGAATACAAATTCATTTGGAATCAAATATTTACTAACATCACCGGCTCAGAGCCGTAAAATTCACGTCCACAAAGATTAGATTTTTTTGACTGATTTTGTTGTACTAAACCCTTATCTGGTAATGTTAAAGCTACGAACACGACGTTTGAGTACAGTACTACGAGACCTACCTCAATATACAATCAATATTTGCTATATAAGATGATTAATCACCGACGCCCTTGTGTACACCATGGCTATGATAGCTTTTATTTCTTAATAACGTTCCTAATACCATAGTCTTCGCCTCCCTCGGGTCATTTGGGTTATTCAAGCACAAGTCTTGAAAATAACTCGACATTCGCCTTCCTGCACTGCCACGCTTAACCCACGAAATTAGACGCCTCAAATGAACGATTTTCTGGCAGAAAGCTTTTTCGTTCCTGGAAGAAAGACTTGATGACCAAGACTACTTAATGTGGTAATATTCTTTTCAAAAAAAGATTGTTGAAGAGTCTTGTCGAGGTAACTAATGTGTGAACTTTTATTCATGTATTTCTTTGGGCATTTCTCTAGAAGCAATAGCCACAAAAATTGTATAATATGCTGAACGATTGAACACATTTACGACGGCAAGTACCTTACAATTTTACAACCTGTCATCGAAATGAAGAATTTAGTTCTGAATTCAGTCATTGAATAAAATTGATATCAGATCTAACTTTGTCATCTAAAACCTATTGTGTGCCCGAGAATCAGCTAGAATCTTGGATAGCAATCTACCGACCATTATCACCGAATTCACCGCAAAAAAAAATTCAAGGAATAATGTAATATACCTCCATACAAAAGACTGCTTTACCGCAATCGGCACCCTGGAATACTGAGGAGTACATCTCGCAATTTTGTCGGTGTTTTTAAGGTACAAAACCCGTGGATTTTTGAGTGATAATATTTGTTCCTTGGTCCATTTGTACGGCTTATGGAAATATGAAAACTTAAGGGTAAGAGATTAGCGTAAATGCAAGTGAGGAACAAAAGTACAAAAAGAAATATCGATGATAGGTTGTAATAAATAGATGGTATCAGGTTACTACACTTAAAAGCTTTGTAACTTTTACATTATGCGAGACCTGACGAATGAGATGAATGGAGATTAATGATGAGATCTAGCTCAAATCCTCTCTAAGTATTGTTTAAGTATGCACAAGGTATACAGCTTCTAGTACGAAGTGATCACGATGAAGATACAGAAGAAGCACTGCGTTGTAAGGCAATCATTTTATATTCATTTTAACTTCTAATGCATCGAATTTTTCGCTTTAATTTCTCAAAACAGTGTTTCCTAACCTTCCCAGTTTGATTAGTTCAAGAATTTATTTAGAAATTAATGTTTTCTTGGCCAGAAGGGTCACTAAGTTTTCTCTGGGTTTTTCCTACCTACCAAAATCTGATACGAACATTTGCGGTTTCAATTCCAGGCGATCTGGCGTCGATAGCCCAATCGCGTCGATATAGCCAAATCTCGCGCCTTTGGCTTGAAAAATTGCGAATTTCTGTCTTATTCGACGAAGGACGTCAGTAATATTGTAGAGTAAGTTTATTTGTGACTAAAGGAATATATAACAGGTTCAAAGGGAACTGAACAAGCTTGCAAGCTAAATTTCCAATTTGATCTGTGAGTTAGGCTTGCCCTGAGCAAGACCCTACCCTTACTTAGATCGGCCTAGAAGTTGTTTCAGGGTTCAGTCTGTGAGAGTCATCCGTGCCCTGACTTTGTTCAGCCCGGAGGTTGTTTCGGGGTTCGATCTGTGAGGTAGCCGTGGCCTGATTTTATAGATTAGCACAGAACTAGTTGAGTCAAGGTTGAATCTGTGCGCTAACTATGCTCTGACTTAGATCAGCCCAGAGGTTGATTCAGAGCTCGATCGCCGGAGTTCGATAAAGTTAAAGGAAATTCAAATAATTTAGACAAAGTGCGCCGGCGTATCGTAGCTACGCTTAACTCAGTACAATAATCTCCCCAATTGTATTTACTTTGCCGGACTCATGGAATACTCATACTGATATCATCAGCATGCATATGATAGACGTCTTACACCAATATTTGGCTATTTAGTTTATCACAAGCAATTTTGTGCGTCAAAAACTGAAATGAATGTACAGTTTGTGTTAATTTGAGACAATAATCTAATCCTTATTAGAAATTATTAATTAGTTGTTAAAATTGTATGAAACGAAATTTAGACAATATACCAGCATGTCTAGCATGCATGCATGTTGTACTTTCTTGACGGCATCATCCGTCTATTGATTTTATATACACCCATTTCAAAAAAAGATTGTCGGAACACAAAGGACATTAGTGAGAGACGAGAGGTCATTCAAAGATTCAAGAATAGGTGAAATAATGTTATTATCATTATTATTATTATTATTATTATTATTATTATTATTATTATTATTATTATTATTATTATTATCGCCAAGAACACGGAGTATAGTATTGAAATATTCAGTGTACGTTGCTTGTAGTCGACAAAAACCTTTAGAATACCTCGATCATTTGTGTTTAGTTGTATGCCCGATTGACCCTCGCTGATCACCTATCTCCTTTGGCACTGACAACCTTTTTTTGAAATAGGCGTATATTATCGCGCTTCGTCAGTTTTCGGGTATCGAATAGGACTTGAAACAGTTCTATCATTGGCCAATAGCGTATCGATACGTGATCTGACCACTCCCCAGTTCCCTCCCCAGTCCCCTCCCCTCCATTTGCTTGAAAATCTGCTTTTTCTCTCTCATCATGCAAAACCTCCAAAAATCTCTCTATAATGTTTTCATCTCTCTTCTTTTATTACTCCGTAGCCTCTGGCTTCATTTTCGTTGTTATTTTTCCAAACTATATTACCTAATTCAATCCAAATTCATGCTGTTAAGTGGCCTGAACTTTACTTGCGATCGCAAAAATTGTGTTCACAAAATATTTTACCCTGACCGACGACATCTTTTATGTCAGCGACTTTGACCACAAATTGCGCACATCAAAAAGCACTCTGAAACAGCTGGAAATATATACTAGTAATTTCGATGCACAGATTCCGGCTTAAGTTCAATGTCATCATCGTTCCTTATAGTTTGGATTTGATATTTTAGATCTATAGTGGGGCGGATCTAGGCTGATTTTGAGTCGGGGGAATCAACCGAAAACATCTCCGCACATTTTTACGAAATTCCTTATCAGTCGAGTTTTTTCTCCGGGACTCCGGGTCTTCCTCCCTCGGCCGGCAAAACCTTACACTGTTTACGCGCTCATAATTCCAATTCGAGATGCGAGTTAGCCGTGCCCTGACTTTAATAGATCATCATGAACTTCAAGAGGTTGTTTCAGGGTTCTAGAATTTTGATAAATACATCAATTTTCAAAGAGGCTGTTTTGTACGTTTTTGATAAAAATTCTAAATAGAAAAGAGGGGGGATGGGAATGACCGAGATACATCAATTTTCAAAGATGGGCTACTAGCTTTCTACATTTTTGAGAAAAATTCTGGGATGAAAAGCTAAGAGGGGGGTATTATAGAGATATCGTTTGATTCTTCATAAGATCTCGTGCAATAGAATACCTTACAAAGGTGGTTAACCGAGGTAAATGAGAAATTATAACGTTAAGTAGCTCACCAAAAGATTTCCCAGAGGAAGTAAGTGAAGCAAGAAATGTTGTTTTATTTGTTTGGTAATATATTAAGACTAATTTGATCTAATTGGTTATAATTCAATATACCTACTTACCATCCTTTTAAAACATTAACACGTCTCTTGCACAAGAACTTAATATCGTGTAGAGTTAATCAATTCATGTCGAGAACAATATTCTCTTAAAAAAATACGTATTTCCCCAAAAATAACTTGTTATTGATAAAAAATATTGTTTCCTTAGGAATTTTTTCATGTCAGGCGTTCGCGAGTTTCGGACCAACGTCATTGTATAGCTCCTAGTGTTCTTTCTGTTCCAAGAACTACGTAGTACCGACACGTCAAAGACGATTATAATAAAAATAGTTTCACCAGCAATTATGGTGATGAAGAAATAAAGTATGCTCGACCAATAGCGAGAAAGGATTGATTAATAATGCAGCACTCTAAAGAAAGCCACGTTCTAAAAGATTTTATTCGTCCAAGCATAATAAACTTTTTTTAATTTTCTTCTTGCAAATACTACGAAACACCGTGAGTCAACGTCCAAAGTCAAACTCACCTAGAGGGAAAATGTATCATTGGTAATTCCCATACTTTTAAGAGAACTGCCAAGTTATCGTAAGTAGCTAGCTAGTTCTACATTATTGATCTGCTTCTTGGGCCACAAATTCTCACTTCGTCAGTGTTGAATCTCTAAACGGCGCTATTGAGCGCATACAAAGCTGTGAGTATCTGTTTTATGACTAGACCTGTAAATATGTACCAAGTCTTTGTCTTTACTCAAGCTTCAAACAGGTGTATAAAATAAGTAAGGTTTGAGCTCAGATTAGAATACGTATGTGCATATCAACTCTTCTAGCGTCATTCCTCATGGATCAGTTAAAATACACACCACAGAGGCTCACATCTCTGGTAAATACTTCTACCTGTTCTTAATAATCATGGTTTACATCAAATTCTATTTATTCAAAGCAATTTCAGTTTTCTTGTATGTTTTTATATGTGTAATTTTTCATATCTTTTTTTCAAATTGCATCTTCTATATAATTTAATATTTTTTCATATTAGCTTGCCATATTTTTCTAGACGAGATTTCAGTCATCACCTTATGAATCGAGTATATTCTTTATGCTATATCATGATTTATCTTATCTTTTGTCTTCTATGTTTTCTTTCGTTACGTTTGTCCACTGAGTGAGTTAATTAGCATATTGTTTATTCTGCCAATATTTTGCGATTTATTCCATCCTTATCATAAGGCTTTTACCAATTTTCTAATCCCACCAATTCTGATTTTCTGATAACATCGCAATCAACTATTTATCCATCGATAAGATTTGCCAAACTCCTTCTCATAGGACAGTGAAACTACGTACAACGATAAAGATAACGGAAAACAGTCTCAATGAGGTCACTCATATGAACGAGTTAGTCTAGTCTTTAACTTCTTCAAAACGGACTAATTTTCGATAAATTTAGGTTCAGATTTTACATTTAAGAAAACTTGAGTTTTCAGAAAGCTTTTCTACACGTTTTCAAGTCTCGGCGAAGCATTTTTAACTGACTCCTTCAAGAAGGATTATAATTTTCGATAAACTCGAGGTCCAATTCAGTCCTACACTCGAGTTCAGTACTTGAGTTTTTAGAAAACATTGTTTTCGTGCATTTTTTCATATGAAAGGAGAAGATGGTGTCACCTAGCTGAACTGTGTCCGCGTATATATAACAAACGTTCAGTGATCTAAAAAAATCAAAGAAAGTATAGGAATAAGGGAAAGGAAAGCTAAAAATATTATTGAATTCCGATTATTGTCAAGTTGGGAATGAGTTGGGTAACACTGCAATCGATCAATAAGTTATGGATGTTGTGTCTTAACGAACCAGCGAATAAGGGAAAGTGAAAATTATCATAGTAATTGCCAAGAAACAACGTAAAAAAAAACAAAAATAGCCTGAAGTAGGATCATGATCGTCTGGTGGACTTGGCTTCCTAAAGCCTCAGTGTCATCAGAGAACAAGGAAGCAACAAAAGAACGTCTTGTTTTCTTCTCTCTCAATTTTCCTTGACTTTTCCTGAATACAGCAAGCAAGATAAATAGCAACTGATGTAGCTTATTTTCCTGGTAGCACTTGATATGTCGTAGCTTATATTTTTTGCATCAGTTGTATGAAAAACAATTTCATTGACTGGTATTCTGCTCAGCAGCATAATTTTCTATTATTTTGTTTTTCGTCTAAAATGTTTTTTTTTTTTTTTCGTAAAACAAAAGCCCAAAATAGCACTTGAAGATTATAAACATCAAAACATTAAAATATAATTTTGAGTTAGGATATCCAAGTTTGAATCAAAGTGTAGTTATTCTTTCAACAGAAGTTGTATCTTAATTTTTTCTATCTGCAAGAGTATTCTAGTAAACTCTATCCATAGACGAAGTACGATTGCAGGTGACTTTGTTTGTTTTTTGCCTGCTGAGGAGAGAACTCAAAATCGCCCTCGAAATGACTTTTAAACTAACACTTATATCTCGAGGAAAGTAGAATTTTTCAGTTTATTTTTGCGAGGAAATTACACGCATTCCACGTTTTACATGTTTTCAAATCATGCCATCACTACATCACTAAAAAAAAAAGAAAAAAAGAAAAACATCACATGATTTAAAATCCATGCAGCCAGTTATTCTGGCAGCTCTCCATCGATCCTATTATTCATCTTACCGTAATGACGAGGAATAGTCTAGTCGAACAAAAGGGACGCCACTAAAGTATTCAAATGTTATAGAACCTCGAACATAAGTGGCGCCACTAGTAGATACACCACCCTTATTATGTTGAACTGAATGAAAATAAATGAAAACTTTTTTTAACGAGGAGACCTCATCACCCTTAGGTGCTTTTCATGAGAGACCTCATGGAAAGCACCTAAGCCTTTAAGACTTAAAGATTTTACATTGCACTATATGGCGCTCAATTTTATAAGGAAAATGTTTATCATAACCTCAAATTATTTTCGATATTCCTAGAATCATAATAACTGTATATTTTACCGTCCTATTGATTAGTCAGCTGTACGTGTTGGGCGAGTTGCCAAAACATTTTTTTGTAAACTTTATATTTAAAAAGATGCGCGCGCAACCTAAGTAAACCGGAGAATAACCTGGAACTGACTCTTTACGTCAATGAACCTATTGCATCATGGGATACCATCAGGATAGAACATGAAGTGATAAGGTTCCCAGGGTGCATTGCGCAACATTCTGAGTTCATTCAATGTACTGTACGTATAGAGCGTTGTCCGTATGTACTGCATACGCGTTCTGATTGGATGAATTCCTGGAAGAAAATGTGAAGCCATTTCAATGTTATGGCTGTAAGTCAGTATACCGTAGTTCCCCTCTCATATGAAAACTGTTCTATACCTCTTTTAGCTAAGTTGAATGGATTATTTCTTTTATTTATCAACAGACAAAATAATTCAATGGGCGGTTGATGAAGCAGTCCACCAGGCATGCAAGCAGCGTCGTTTGCAGCAGCTTCATCCAACAAATCCTCACTAGATCGTGGAGACGTTTACGGGCGTGGAGATGACTTTGATGCTTCTCGCGGATACGAAGCTCCACCAACCAGTAGATTAGGGAGCGCACGAATCAAGATCAACGTACGAGGGATGGTTTTTGAAACCTATGAAGAAACGCTCGCACAATATCCTCAAACATTACTCGGGAACCCCAAGAAACGTGTTCACTACCTTAATCCATTGAGTGGCGAGTATTGCTTCGATAGGGATAAATTCCTCTTTGATTCTATATTGTTCTTCTACCAATCACATGGAATTCTAGCGTTTCCTGAAGACATTCCCAAGGAGTGCTTCATCGAGGAGATAAGATTCTTCCAGTTACACGAAGTGGATGAAAGAATCAAGAATGAAATTGATCCTCCTGAAGAAGCTGAGAAGGTTGTAGTGCTGCCTGAAAATGCGATCAAGAGGAAGATATGGCTTTTGTTTGAGCACCCAGACTCATCTGTATTAGCTGATTTACTAGCGAAGTTATCTGTGGTCATCATTATTATTTCTACAGTGACGTTTTGTTTAGAAACAATGGAATCAATTCGAAATCAAGTGGTTAATATATGCATCAATGAAAGTGTCTCATTGCGGAACAATACAACGGCATTGCCTATCGAAAAGAAGTATGGAAAAGAGTGCTTCGTCGATAAACAATATGAACTATGGCACACAATAGAGGCTGCCTATGTAGCATGGTTCACATTTGAGTATCTCATGAGACTGTTTAGTTCTCCACAGAGATGCAAATTCTTTAAGTCTGCTATGGGAATGATAGACTTGCTAGCTATCATGCCTTATTATATAACTTTAATAAGTAGAGGAAACGTTAACTCTATTCCAGTCCTTGGGATTATCCGCCTTCTTAGAATCATACGGCTTTTAAAACTTTCGCGATACAGCAAAGGATTAAAAAATTTAGCCAAAACGTTGATTTTGAGTGGGAGCGATCTCCCTTCCATGTTTGCGGTGATGGTTATTAACATTGTACTTTTCTCTAGTGTGATTTTTCACGTCGAGAATGATATTCCTGAGTCTGACTTTACGAGCATCCCTGATGCATTTTGGTGGTCGGTCATCACCATGACAACAGTTGGTTATGGCGACCAGGTTCCGAAAGGCCCGCTGGGAAAATTAGTCGGGACGTTTTGCGCAGTATCGGGCATTGTCATTCTGTTCTGCTTCCCAACACCAGTTTTATTGTCACACTTCGAGGAGATCATGTATGGAGATAAAGAGAAAAAGAAAGATGATAAAAAGGAAAATATAAAACAGGATAAACCTGTTTGTGAGAACAAGATTTATGCGATTAAAGAGGAGGACGAGAAGGGTTTATTTGAAGAAAGGGAGAGTAACTCAAAACATTTGTCTGTGCCCTAGCAATGTGTACAGTTCGCGGTTGTAGCTTCCTTGCCGTTGTCTTCTATTATTTAGTTGCAACTGTTCGAACCTTTTGATTGGATATGATGCTCTTTCTCGCTAGTGATTGGTTGATAGTGGACCAGAAAGCCAGTTGAGTGTCTTGCATGGTTTCGTAGAACTTCTCCAACATAGTGGAAAGGGAAAATTCACGATTCATGATTGTCACTAGTTCCTTGATCTGTAGTTAATGATGAAAAAGTGTCAGAGCCATTGCAAAAGATTTCAGGAGATCAACATGTTGCGTTCGTCGCAACAAATGATAAAGCAACATTATGGGCTATTAAAGGTTGAATTCTTACATCTTAATGAATTCTTAACATTGAAATGGCTTCCCGGTATGGTTTAATTGTTTTTCACGATTAATGATAAAATTAACAAAAGAAGGCTTTTTAAACTGGTGCTCAGCCAATGATTATGTTCAGAAATATTAATCTTGCATGCGCACGTCAGACAGGGTTAGACAGTAAGACTATCGTTTACTGGCGGTTGTGAGGTTGCGCCTGCTTGAAGTGTTTTGCCAATACACAGAATTGGATCTGCGAGACTTGCAGCCAGGAATACTAAGAACTTTAACTTGATTCGTAGCTCGGATCCTTATACACTATGTTGGCTTAATCTGTTCTTTGGTCTTTCTAAAATTTATCTTTAAGAATGCGAAGACCTGTAGTGATGATCTTTGCATTGCTGGGTGTTGCATGCATAAGTGTGAAACTGGAGTGTTCGTCACCGCCATACATTTGTTCAGACTCTCAAATTATCCCACATCTCCTGCCAATAGCAGACGCGTTCTATCGTATCCACTCTCCTGTGAGGAAGAAGGGACATGGAATGCGTGCATGTAAGATGAAAGCCTCGGGCTGGGACAATGCGCACTCTCTCTCTCTCTCTCTCTCTCTCTCTCTCTCTCTCTCTCTCTCTCTCTCTCTCTCTCTCTCTCTCTCTCTCTCTCTCTCTCTCTCTCTGTATCAAGCTCACTGCAAAAGTTCGCATCCTGCTTTAGCTAATGCAATGCTTATTACAAAGAAGATTACGAATTGAAAGGTACTGGGAAATGACGCATCGTGCGCCGGCTTTCTTAATGCTTGGCGTACGCGTTAGGTGAATAGAAAATTGCGTACAATGATCAACATTGCTAGAACAAATATATGTGTTGTTGCTTTGCGTTAATGACATTTTTTTGCAGAAAGTCTGGACCAAAGATTCCAGTCAGTATTACATTGCATAGGATGATTAACTAACTTAGTAAAGCTAAGAGTGATTAACTGTTTACCTAAATTTTTTCACGAGACATTAAGACGAGCATGAATAGAACTACGAACACACGGTGCAACATTATTTTGCGCGCAATGTTGCACAATCAATATTGCGAGTCATGTTGCACGCAATGTGAAGTAGAAAACGATCGCACTTCAGCAACATTGCCTGCAGTATCACGCGCAATGTTGCATGGTGTGTCTGCGCCTTAAAATACTTTGTAGACTTTGTTATTGCTGTCCTTTAGACTGCGTATAGCTTGACTTTTATCCTGGTCAAGACGATATATATATTCGCGCGCAGACCGTCTTAAAGTCGGGCTGCGCGTCGGCTAGCTGTCAATTGGAAAAACAGATCTAGACAATTAAATCAGATTTGTTATTACTGAGTTATCATGAACCTTTTTACTGACCGTGCCACCATGCTGGTCTCCTTACTCGACAAAGGCGTATCCACTGAGATTGGAAGGGGTCTACGGGACCAGGATCCTGGCCCTTTTGTTTACACTATTTAGGGATAGGGTTAAAAACTGTCATCTTATGGGAGGGGAGGGGTTACCTGATACCCACCACCATTGAAAGTGTACTCCTGGATTTTGTTTTCCAGTATATTTCTAAAACTAAAAGTCAAATCGTATAGAAATAAATATACTCTCTGTCGGGGGAGAGGCAAAAGTGTCAGACAGGGAACTAGGAGATATGGTAGACTGAAAAATTAACGGCTCAAGTGTATATATTGGGGTTTAGTAATTTCCCACTACCCTCTTCTACCTCCTCTCTTCTCGCGTCTCTCCCGCCAGGTCTCTTGGTCCCTCAACTTGAAGGTAAACAAAAAATCTTTTGGAAAACTGAAAATCGGAACATCAAATTAACTATTCTTATGTAAGGAAATTCGTTGTTTTGCCCTTCGAAATGAGCTACTGAGCTACCGAGATCAGCTATTGAGATCAGCTACTGAGATCAGCTACTGAGAACAGGGGGGACAACAATGATAAGAGTGGCTCTCTCTTCACATAGTAAACCACCGGATTTGCATAACCGTTACTTTGGCTCGCATTTACTATTTTAGGTGAATAAATAGTTATCTAAGGGACCGTTCATTATTTATGGGAGAGGGGGGGGGGTGGGTGATTAAATGGGGGGTCTCGAAATTTTTTTAAGCCTGAAAAGGGGGGTCTTGAAAATCTTTTTGAGCTATTAGGGGGGGACTTGAAATAAAAATAGTAATGAAATAAATAAGCAAAATAGCATATGGCACATTTTAAGAATTTTTTTTGGGGGGGGGGGGGGGGGGGGGGGGGGGGCTCCGAAATATTTGTATTTGAAATAAGGGGGTCATTGAAAAAAAATATGTTTATTGTGGGGGGGCTCTGAAAAAAAAGAGGTGCCTTTGCTAATTTCTTCACCCACCCCCCTCCCCCCCATAAATAATGAACGGTCCCTAAGGGAAAAGGTCAAAACAATTGTCCGCAATAGGGACCCGATTTAGGGGGGTGGGGTGGTATCACCCGGTACCCACCACCTCTGGAAGTAAAATCTTAGACTTTGTCTTCAAATATCTCCAAAACTAAAAGTCAGATCAGAGAAGTAAATGAACTGTCCGTCTCAGTGTATGCTAGAACACATGTTTGTGCATAGAAATGGTCACTATAGACATCCAGTACTGAGCATTTTGATAGGCTTCTGAGGGGGGAGGGGGTATGAACCGGTACCCACCACCTAAATGAATAAAAACGGGTCCCTATTTTGGACTATTGTTTTGACCTCTTCCCTAAGTTAGATGAATTCATCTAACAATTCAACAGTGTCACTAAATTCACTCGAAAAGAAAAGAAAAGAAAAGAAAAGAAAAGAAAAGAAAAGAAAAGAAAAGAAAAGAAAAGAAAAGAAAAGAAAAGAAAAGAAAAGAAAAGAAAAGAAAAGAAAAGAAAAGAAAAGAAAAGAAAATTGAACCCTCTATCCCAGTCCTCTAGGTGTCGTGATGACAGCGCGAGGCGACGGAGGACTGGTTTTAGCCGTTGTAGTATTCAAAATGGCGAGACAGATGTGAAGATGGATGACAAGAGAAAAACATGACCAGTACTACCAGACAAACAAATAGAAAAATACAACCTCAAACAGGTAAAAAATATTTCAGTTATTATATTGGTCTTTTGACTTTCAAACGCTTCTCGGAAGAGCTGAAGAAGATAGAAAGGGAGGCATTTGCTCCACGTTATCGAATCGATTCCTCGTTCGATTTTCAAATAATTAATACTTTTTAGTTATCCTTTCATAACTTTAATTGCTGTTTATTTATTTCGCATTATAAAGTTATTTTTATGCTTTATTAATTTAACAACTTTTCTAGTTTATTGTATTCCATAAGATATATAGTTTTACGTAGGCTACGAGATGTAAGCTTACTAATGGATGTTTGAGTAAGCTGAAACATGAGCTTGCCTGCAGCCCTCGTCTTTTTAGGGTTGGACTTGGTGATATAGTGCAGCTTGTATAATCCCCAGGAACTCCAATAAAGAGAGTGTTAGTCTAAGATCAATTGGGTAATATATTGTACTCTACACTCCTTGAAAATTATGATCGCCTGCTATGAATTTATTGTGGCTATACTGTGATGGCTAGTGTGCACTTAGCGTGAGGTCTGTAGTTTGGTCCCCAGTGACTTTGCACACTTATTCTCTCTCTTTAAATGTGTTACCTTCACTTTATTACTTAACCTACGTAACAAATGGAGCTCTGTAGAAAATAGAGAAAGTTTGGGACTCAAGGCACACTCTGTTTTTCTATTTTTGCACCCACCTAAGATTTCATAATTTTATGATACAAATCGATAAATTTAACCAAAAAATCATCACTTCGTGGCATTTTGAAAAAGGGCACATTAAAAAAACTCTTTTCCATGATTTTAACCTTTTTTTTTTTCAAAAGAAAGTTGAAATCAAGCAAGTCCAAAAGTGTTAGATTTTGGAAATATATGGCCTGATTTCATAACGTTATGAATTCTGTGGGTCTCTTGACAGATCTTATAACATTATGGGTCTTTAGACTGGTTTTTATAACGTTATTGGTCTTTAGACTGGTTTCCATAACGTTATGAACACTATGGTTCTACATGGACTTTCCAATAGTATGGCTAAAAACATCAATACTTGCTTCTTTTTTTTGAGAGTGCAAAAATGCAAAAACAGAGAGCGCTTCAGGAGGTACACCAAAGAAATCTTTGCTTTAAACTATGCTGAAAAATCTGCACTTGCTGTAATATCAGGGCTCAATATAAAAACTGGGCAACTGACAGAGTTCAGACAAAACTACCAGCTGATCTGAAATAGTGACGTAGAAATAATGTTACTTCAAAACTGAGGTGTCATGAAGCCTGTGAAAATCAACTTACAAAAATATATATCTGAGATAAATCTAGATTTTCAGGAGAGGTTCTTGATATTTTGTATAAAATTGCTATGATATTTATCATTCTTAGTAGAGAAGTCTTCCCTGCAATACATTTCAACACAGGAATCCCAATCACAACAAAGGAAACCCAATTGTATTCTGGAGAATAAATATGGAGTAGCCTGCGGAGGAGGCTAGAGACAACCAACAACCAACTCTACTCACATACAACGCTGAGACCTGAACCTGGATATCACAGTCAGCAGTCCAAGCATTATTTGAATGAGTATATTTCATTTCTTACAGTTGATCTTAATGTCTGCGCTCTCTGCCTGGGCTCCGAGGATGACGTAGAAAAATATGGGAAGTTTTTTCGCTGTAGCGAACAAGAGCTTGCTGTACATGAATATTGCCTGGTAAAACATCATACCTTAGTATTATTATTAGTTCTTATTATTAATATTGATTTTATTATTATGTTCTTTATAATAATTATAACCTTCAATATGTTGTTTACCTATTGAATAAAGACTCATTATTATTATTATTAAATATAAAACTGGGCTAAGTAATATAATAAATATGTTAGTATATGTTAGTAGTAGATGTACAAAGGTTTCCAGTTATGAAACCTTCTTCAGGGAATGAAACGATGGTTCCTTGCAAAGGACTATATACTCAATTAGGTAACTAACTCCATTCGGCAACAGGGACAAAGGGAAAGCTTTCAATTGTTATTATTAAGGTATCAGGGTACCCCAAAACTGCTCCAAAAGGTCGATTTTTAGGTTTTTACATTTTTCGAGAGAATACACAATAAGCTATTATTTTCCAAAAATAAATTTCCAATGGCGATTTTTAATAACGAGTAATAAACGAAAAACGATTTTTTTGCTTTAATAATCTTCAATTTGTTGCTGACATCACTTGTCAACGATTTGTTGTCACGTCTCTATAAACCATTGTATTTTGATTTAAGGCGCTTGTAGACATTTGTTTTGTTTTCTTGTCGCTTCCTCGCTTTTCTCCATACTTAGGCGTATGGAAACAGGACCATTAGCAAATCCAAACGTCTAACTTGAATAATATCGATTAATTCCTCAAAAATTATTACTAAACAACTAAGGATTTGCCGGAACTTTCCGCTCAAAACAACAATAATAAAGTAATACGATCTTGGTTTCTCGTTACTTCATCTGTCATCGGGCATCATCTTGTGGTAACTTAATCCCCTTGTGTCAACAAAGGCACTTCTGAGCTTCAAAAACAATTTTGCGTTTTTCTCGAAAGATAATTTGCGTTTAGTTACCCTTACGTTTTTAGTTCGTTGTCAAAGGGAATTTGACCGATTTTCCTGAAATTATGCAAACGTCATGTCAGATAGTTTTTCTTTAAAAGTGTGTCTCCGATTTTTGATATCTTGTTTTTTTAAAAAGTTATTGTAGATTTTGTATCGGATACACATAATTTAGCAGTGTTACAATTTTAGGCGCGTATAAAAACGCAACGGGGCAATTAATCAAAAATCGGAGACACACTTTTGACAAGTGATATCTCGGGATCTCAGAAAGATGATAAGCATTGGTTTCCAATGAATACCGGCTGTCATCGAACTTCGCGAAGAGACCCATGTGAAAATTTGGATAATTCGCTCTAACGCAAAAGGATAAATTTATTTTACAAAAATAAAGAAGTAAACAGCTTCTACATTTATTCAGCTTTCAGAAAATGTATACTTTATTGGGGGTTTACTGAAATGGCTTAACGTTATATTGAGTTGAATGGACACCGGTCGCTAGGGGTACCCTGATACCTATCGTTGTTGTTATTATTATGCATGAATTATTGGTTGTTAATGTACATTTTCATGCAATTTGTATTGTCCAACAAGATTTAATAAGCATGCATGTACATGTGTTTCAACTTAGTACTTTCATAAAAAAATACATGATTCATTATATGGTGTTATTATTATTATTATTATTATTATTATTATTATTATTATTATTATTATTATTATTATTATTATTATTTGATATTACTATTATTATGTTATCAGTTCTTTGCCTCTGGTCTTGCACAAAATGGGGAAGAGCATGAAGGCTTTGATGGGTTTTTATATAAAGACATAAAGGATGAAATAAAAAGAGCAAATAAACTGGTAAGAGTTTACAAGACAATTATTATAGTTACTAGATAAAACTATACATTTAATAAACCAATTTAGTAAAATTCTACTACTATACTATTGCAAATACTGCATTCTGATTGGCTAACATACTCACTATCTATCAGCCGATAGATAGTGGGTAGAGAAAGCCGGCTTTGTTTTGAAAAAAATGGCGGCTTTCCCTTCGCGATTTTGTGAAGTTTCGTAAAAAAAACCTCTTGTTTGCAATTGTATAGTTTCGTTGAGAATTTTACTAAAACAATTAGAAGACTCACTCTCGATTTCTTTCCGGAGCCCCTCGTCAACTATCAGCCGAAAGAAATCTCGAGTTCGTCTTCTAATTGTTAAATAGAACTCAAGTGTGACATCATGAAAAAATATATAACAATTTTCAATTTTTCATTTCGCTAGACAATTAAAAAAGATGTACACAGTCACCAAATTTGACGAGAATCGGTCAAATAGCAGCTAAGATATAGCTATTTGAATACATATTTCTCCAGACAAATCACTGTATTTTAAGCTTTGCTTCAAACATTTGGAACAGTATTTATTTCCAGGGCTAGATTGTTCTCCTCTTTGCAATAGTGAGGTATCCGTTATAGACTTTTTAGCTTGGATAGTTTGTTTTCCCATTTCAGGAGCCAGTGTATGAAACCTAGATAAAGTTATCCACCCGATAAGAGATATCTGGTGTATAGAATTTGTATATGTTTTATCTGATGGATAAGGTTTTATCTGGTGGATAGCACTATTCAGGTTTCCTACAACTGGCTCCAGACCATGTGTCATTCTCTTGGAAATACATACTATAAGATTCTTTGTTTGAGGTGTATTCATATTAATGGTCTTCACTTACACAACTGTTTAACAAAGAAATGATACCCTTGGGAATGACACATGGTCTGAAATGGGTATTAACCAAACTGCCCATGCAAGCTAAAATAATATCTGTATCACAAGGTGGTTCACAAGGTGAGAGTTGACTGTACAATAACTTATTTAAGATTACTAACCCAAGTGATATTTTTTGCAGCGTTGTACAATATGCTTTAAAAAGGGAGCAGCTATTGGTTGCTGTGTTTCAAAATGTGGAAGCTCTTTTCATTTTGTATGTGGTCTTCAAAAGCCTGCCTTGTTCCAGTTTTTTGACTCATTCCGGTAAGAACATCACAAGGATAAAATGCATTTATTCATGGCACTTTCCAATCATGGGCACGGAATTGGAAGTTGGGTTTGGTGGATGTACAGTAAGTCTGTCATGCTGTTTCCACAACATTCCATAGACATGTGCCCTGACAATTTCATGGAAATGGTGCATGGAAACACTTTGATTGACTTCCACCTAAACCTTACTTTGTCGCTACAACAAATTATAAATAAAATTATGATATTACGCATGTGATTGGGGGAGTGCTGTATTATCCATACTCCACTGATTCAAGTTTTTCCTTTCTTTTAATTGTTTCTTGTTTGTTCATTTGTGGTTTTCATTCCTTCATTATTTATGCGTATCTATTTTCTTAAACAGTGCATTTTGCAAAAGACATAGACCCACACAAAAGATACTTCCATCAGACTGTGATTCAATACAGTCACCAACATGTCCTATATGTCTGAATGATGTTGATATATCAGACAGTTTTGAAATTCTAAAGTCTCCATGCTGTAAAAATGCTTGGTTCCACAGATCTTGTATTCAGGTAAGCTTTGGCGGTTGAAAATGCTTTTGGGGGAATGGGGTGGGTATAGGGGCAGGGGATTATGTGGGGGGAGGGGGGAGGGGAGGTCTGAGATAGAGACCCATCCCACCCAAGGAGAATAATAAACTTCTAGCCATAGCTAGTTTAATATGATATCTTCTTTTTCTAGAAACAAGCTCTTGCTAATGGCATGTACTATTTTCGTTGTGCTTTTTGCAATAATTTTGATGAGTTTCAAGAGGAAATGAAGCGAATGGGCATATACATTCCAGACAGGTAACATGATTCTCCATCCATCTGTCTGTACATCCCTCCCTTGCTGTCTACAATTTATTCCTTTGCTCATCTTCTTGTCCCACAATATCAGTTCATCTACCATCCCACCCAGCCATCCATTCACTCACCTACATGTATTATCCATTCCTTGCCTTATCCATCTATCCATGCATCCATGCATCCATCCATGCATCCATCCATCCATCCATCCATCCATGCATCCATCCATGCATCCATCCATGCATCCATCCATGCATCCATCCATGCATCCATCCATCCATCCATGCATCCATCCATGCATCCATCCATGCATCCATCCATGCATCCATCCATCCATCCATCCATCCATCCATCCATCCATCCATCCATCCATCCATCCATCCATCCATCCATCCATCCATCCATCCATCCATCCATCCATCCATCCATCCATCCATCCATCCATCCATCCATCCATCCATCCATCCATCCATCCATCCATCCATCCATCCATCCATCCATCTAGCTTGCTTTAATACTTTTTGTATATATTAGGGATGCTATCTGGGAGCAGGGTGATGCATATGTAGAACTACTTCATCAACACAACCGTTGTGATGCTGAAAATTGCGTCTGTCCAAAAGGAAGAGAATTTTCTGGTTCTCACAAGTAAGTAATGTATAGTTTTTATCCTGCAAACTTATTTACTGTATTAAATAAGGAACTACTAACAATAGGGACTTTTATGAAAGAAAATCTTCAGGAATATAAATTCAAGGATTTTCAAAGTTGCACGTTCCTTTAGGAATGCAGACATGATTGTTAATGTTTGTGGGTGTAACAATGTCATGTTTTTACTTGCATTTATTAGTGCATTGTTTTGGATGGAATGCACTAAAAATGAAAATTAACTCTATTTTTTTACTCCAGACAATATTACATAAGACCCAAAATGTATTTCAGTCCTGAAATATTGCACACTATTCAGTATTCCAAGTTTTTTGAAAAGCTGTATGTGAATAATTTTTTTTACAGGATTCTCATGCTCTGTTTTCCCCTATATTTTTTCCCCCTCAAATATAGAAATCGGCGGTGGAAGATTTACAAATGCTTTGCATGTGGGCAGAGTGGAACACACCGGTGGTGTCAACAACCTCGAATGCCACGGAAATTTTTCTGTCAGAATTGTGTGGTATGTTTCCCCCAGCATGAGCGAGCAACCAGTGAAAATGGACCCTTAGATGATTCCCAATCTACTACAAGTTCATCACAGAACAGTGAAACATCACAAGAACTGAATGCCTCAGTAGATATGGAAAATACTCCTTTAAGTCAATTGATGGAGCACTTTAAAGATCAGATTAATGCTAGTAATTGTGAGGATAACTGTGATAGTAATACTGGAAGTGAAAAAATATCGTCTATTGAAGATGATTTTTCAGGCGAAGAAAAGGATGTCATTTGTCATTTGGATGATTATACCACTATCGAAAGCTCAGATAGCTCTAATTATGTAGATGTTGAAAGCCTAAGTACAAATTCTAGTTGTACTTCAAGCATTGATTCAGATGCATCTTCATTAGTTACTGCTCCCAAAGTTAAGCCAAAGGAAAAGAAAAGAAAAGCAGTTACAAACCAGGACAAAGCAGGGAGACAAAAAACTACATCTAATCTTAAAACTAAAGCACAGAGAAGAGCTAAAAGAGAAGGACGTAAAAAGAGAGCACAACAGCGGGTAAGGCCAGAAGTAAAGAAGACAACAAGGAATCATGCTGAAAAGTCAACCAAGTCTATAACAAAGGATGATGATTCAAATGAGGATACAAATGACTCCTTTTCTCTTTTACTCAGCCCAGAACCAGACAGTCAAGACAAATATTTGAAAACAAAATCTCCAAACAAGAATGAAGATATACCTTTACTTAGCTTGGAAGAAGATTCCAGTGACAAATGTACCTTTGATGGGTTGTCTTCAAATGCAAGCTTCAATGAATTGGTTAGTATAAACTCTAGGAAAGAAAATTGTTCTAATGAGAAAACAGCAAAAGATAAGACTAAACCGTCTTTGGAAAGTGAGTTTCAAATTGAGGCTGCTTCAATTTCTGCTATGTCTACTCCATCCAAAAGTAGTGATGGTTCAGAGATGAGCATCAATAGTGGAAAGAAGAAACTTCTTCAAAGAGACATTCGTAGCATGTTCACATCCCAATCCAGTGACTCATCTAGCCTTGGAAAATCCCCAGTTAAACTTGTCGATGATCAAGGTTGTCAAACTGAACCTATGAAGATTCGTAGGGGGAATAAACGAAGGAAGCTTAGTGCTAGTTTGTCTGAATACAAATCCATAACAACCTTTATGTCAGTGACTGACTCTTCTCCTAAAAGAAAATCGCCCAAAGAAAAACTGAATTGCAATAACTTAAACTCCATTCTTCCTAATAACGAGATGGAAACTAATGCTGCATCGACAGTATCAAACTCGATCATGGAAACAATGACGGCTGCAAAAGGAATGGTCATGCGTGCTCTGAAAAGACTTGGTGGCTCTCCTGATCTCAGTAAGGAAACTGATGCTGCCTCTCCAAGGAAATTCCTCTTTATAGATGATGACAGTAGCAATTCTGAAAGCTGGAAGAGTGGCCCCTCTGAGGATAGGGATCCAGTTAAGGATGTTTTACCACCTTCAAGAAAATGTATAGAAGATACAGACTCAGACAGCTCTGATAGCATCAAGGTAGTTAAGGTAAAGAAAGGAAGAAGTCCTAATAGACCAAGAGATATCCCAAATGCTATACAATTATGTAGAGGTCCAAATTATATCCACGAAAGGTTTTGTGCATGTTACAAGAAACAAGGAGAGAAACAATTGATGCAAAAGAGACCAAGCAAAACAACAGATCCGAGTGAAGTGATAGTGATAGATGATGAGAATGACGAGAATGATGACCAGGATAGTGGTAAAGGAAGCAGCAGAAATACGAGTGATGCCGGGACAAAATCTGGTGACTGCAGTAGTCCAGAAGATAAAAAAGGTTACCCTTGCAATGAAAATAATGATGAGAGCAATGGCTATCATAATTATAGTAGCAGTGAAGATCACATTTCTTATGATGCTGATGACAGAATAAATGATCATCGTGCAAAATTGTCAAATGACATTGACAACAGCCAATCTTTGGCAAGGAATGCCAATAGATATAGCTCCTTTCAATCTGACTCCAGGGAAACAAAAAGGAGAGCCAAAAGAGATGCCAAAAAATCTTCTAAAAAGTCCAGAAGTAAAGTAAAAAAGCAAGCTGAATATGGTAAGCATTTTTGTCCATCAAATAATTCTGATCAACTAGATGGCTCGCAGACAAATATATCCAGAGAATCATTAGGGAACTCATATTTTACTGAGAAGCCTTTTAAGGAGCATGTTAACAGGGATGGTACATTAAAAACCTTGGATTGTCTTATGGATGAATGCACAGAAAATAACTTTAAAGCGGATTTTAAGAAGGAAGGCTCTAAAAAGGCTCAAGGACAAAGTAACCTGTCACCACTTACCCAGAAAACAAAGTCAAATTTAACAAGTAAGAAAACCAAACCTCAAGAATTAGATACTAAGAAGAACTTTTTGAGCTTAAAGAAGTACATGGAATGTAGTGATGAAGACTTTCAGTCAAAGAAAAAGAGAAAGAGAAAGAAACCAGGTACAAGAGAAAAACTTGGCAATTCTAGCTGTACATCTACAGTATCAACTGTTACAGACAATGCATTATGACAACACTTGTACTTAGATGATATATCGTAAAGCAGATTTCATGTGACTGAGAGAAAAATACTTACTGTAGTTGCATTTTGTGCAATTACATAACTGAATATAGCCCTGCAATTTTGGATCATTTTGGAAGATTTTTGGAATGGTTGGAAGAAAAGCATGATTGAATTATAAGCAGCAATAATCATTGTCCACTTTCTCTTTCAATAAATATATTGCTGTTTTTGGTGACCATGGACTCAACAAAACAGATTTACCCTTCTTTACCCAGATGAGTATAAGTCACTGAGGAATTTCAAAAAATTGGTATGGTTGAAGTTGCACATTCTATGTTCAGGTAAAACCTGTAAAAACCAGTCAAAGATCACAGCAGCATGAATTTGCCAAATGAGAAAAAGGATTACCATCAACAATATTGAAGTCTATATTCTATGACATATTTTTCATAGTCACATTCAATCTGCTATAATTATAGTCTTTATTCATTATTAGAAAGAGCTACAGCCTGTAGACAAGTCTAAGACACACTAAAAGATATTTAAAGGCCGATGTTTATGGTACAACTTTTACTTACAACTGTTGCATTCAATCTGCTAATGCCATGCTTACAACACCAATTGCGTCATGTAAATCAACCCTACAACTTGCTACAACTGTTGCTTATGACAAAAAAGTAGTAGCAAGTCATAGTGTTGATCCACTTGAAGGAATTCATGTCATAAACGTGGCGTAAGCAGATTGCATGCAACAGTTGTAAGCAAAAGCTGCACCATGTTAATCAGCCTAAATCATGCATCTAAGTTGAATCCAAAACCATTACTTCAATTTTGCTCATGAGAATTTGGGAAAGGTCTGTTAGCTGTAAAACCATGATGAGTATGGACTAACAAAAATGTATATACTGTACAAAGGTAACTATAAGTTAATGACAAGTATAGCAATTATATTTGCCTTTTGCGGCATTTTTGACCATCATTATAACCATTATTAATAGACATTTCCTGTGTATATACTGTAACAGTCAAAGAATATCAGTCATTTGTGATAATCTATATTATACGATCAAGATTATTTTATATTGCTCAATTGTGAAAATTGCTTTTCTGAAGTTCAAAGGAAGACAATAATATTTATTAAAGTCTACATGAAAGGCATTTGACATAGTATACTTTATAGGTTTTACAGACTTTACCTTTATGATATTTATTCCTGACCAATTGCATCAACTGCAAAAAGGGGTACTGGCTAGCTATCCAATCAGCTTGTATATGGAAATTAATACATGGTGAATGACATCACAAGTTCATGTAGGGAAAAAATGAATTCATCCTACAATGCGCTTTCTAGCAGTACTCCCAGTCTATAGACCCCTTGGATGTGACATCAAGATGCTGCGACATACTGCAAGGGGTCTATACTACCCCCATAGTCTGTTATAAGAAATGTAAGATGCAACAAATTGTTTTTTTTACAATACATTTTATTTTCACAATTGAATTTAGCTCTCACAATTAACCTTAACAGGATTAGATTTCTTCCAAGTACAAAGCATTCTTAATGTTTTGATATCATTGAGGAATACTGTTTTAGTCATTTCTATCTTTTAGCGAATACAATTTTAACATTTATACCCCAATTTTATTGGATACAGGCTATATAATGCCAATACTATTTACTAAACTACAAAAACAGATTGAAAACATTAACATTAGGCTAAAGTACACTTATTCATTAATATTTTATGGGGGAGGGGGGACAAGATCTGGGTTTTTTTTGGGGGGGGGGGGGTAATGAACAGTAAGTTATACAGTAATAGAGCTGTTAAGTTGTGACGTATTTCCAGGTCGAACTGCTCACAAAAACCAAAAAAGTAAAACGAAAAATGTTCTCAATGATTTAACTTCCACGTAAAACAATAAAATTGAACTTTGGACAACAAATCCTGTCATGAAGAAAAAGTAAGAAAAATCTTTATAAAACTACTTTTCATTTTGGAAGTCATTGTTCCATAAGATTGACTTAAAAGCTCTATTATAGTCTTTAGACACCATTTTCTGTGATTATTTTGTGTTTAAAACACCAACAATATCTATAATTAATATTCAGACAAGTTTTACATCTGATTCTCCTTTTTTTTCCTTCTTTTGTTAGGATCATAACTTTAGGTCCTGATTATCAATTACATTTTAGAAGGAGACGGTTATTGTTTCTAAATCATTATTTTTGTTTCCACTTGGGATCAGTAGTAAGGTAACTAGTGAGTGAGTTTTAAATCATGGATGGCACTTAATCACAACAACTTAGTTCTGACTCATGCTATACATGACTTTGATACTAAGTTGGCTTAGCGATCATACCATTCATCAAAGGAACCCTTCTTTCCAATCCCTTTCTGGAACTTCTGGGCACCCTCAATGCTGTCCTTAATGGTTGGAATTTTGACCCCCTTCCGATACTCATACGTCAAAGCATCATAGAAGGAGTCAGCATTGTAAGCAGAGTAAAAAGCTGTTTTACGATCAGCTTTCAATGATTCTTGAGGGTACTTGGCGATCTGCTGGGCTAGCTTGATGGACGCTGCAATAGCATTATCATTGCCAACCACTCTGTTGGCCAGCCCAATATGTAAAGCTTCATCTGCTTTGACAGCACGGCCAGTGATGATGAGGTCTAGGGCACGAGACAGTCCAATCAGATATGGCAATCTCACAGCACCTCCATCAAGCAAAGGTACTCCTGAAAAAAAAAGTTTGTCCTTTGAGCTTGGACTTTCTTCAAACTCTGAGATAATGTTGAGTTTTTAAGGTGGCTTGACCTAGTTTTTCAGTAGTGATACCTTATGCTTCTGAAAAACTAGGTTGAGCCTCCTTAATTATACTGCTTACAGTTCAACAAACAAGCACAGGGACCTCAGAGGGGTTGGGAGGAGGGGGGATATCCACAATTTAATTTCTTTATCACAGATCCAACCAGGCTTTAGTATTTAAACATATAGCAATTTTGTCTATCATATCTTCAAATCTAAGTCTCCACCTTTTCAAGTTCTCAAAAAATGATATATACCAGTAGGGCCCACTATCTCCCCCTGCCCAGCCCATCCCATTGCATGGTATCTTGCACCACTGCATCCAAAAACACTGGACATTTTTAAAATCCTACCAAATCTCCTGTTGAAGAAACCAAAAATTGTGCTTTCCTCAGCAATCCTCAAGTCACACATCAAAGCCAACTCCAGGCCACCTCCAACAGCATGTCCCTGTATGGCTCCAACAACTGGTTTGGTCAACTTTAGTCTTGTGGGACCCTAAAAACAACATCAAAAAGTAAGTAATGAAGGTAAATTAATTATTATGTTGCCATAGAATCTAACCCTGCAATTTTTGTTGTTTTTTACCGCGCATGCTGAGTTAATCATAAAAGTGTTGCTGGTTATAATACACATCTATTGTTCTCGCATCACGTCCACCCACGTTTCGTGAGGTTTTGCACGCTCATGCAAGGAAGCTGGATTGTATTACTTTACACCTCAAAACACAAACTATCTTTTGAAAGAATTAAGAAAAAAGGTGTTTTGATTTGTTTAATTTGTTATTTCGATTTCTAGAGAAAAGGAGAAGGAATTATTCAAAATGATAGAACTGTCGTGACGCCTCGTGTTTTAATCAAAACAAATATCATTAATGCGGTAAATAGCACCCACCATAGTACCATCGCCCTCTCCTGGAGGTGCTAGCTGGTTCAAATAATCCTCAGCATCTTTAGTTGATAGCTCCTCAAGATCATAACCAGAGCAAAAATGCCCTCCTTTGCCACAAAGAACAGCTACAGAAACTGAATCGTCGATCTCGAACTGTTGAAAACATTCGGACAATTCCTTCGCAGTTTCGACATTGATAGCATTACGCTTCTCAGGGCGGGCAATAGAGACCACCAACACTTTGTCTATTTGTTCTTTCTCCACCAGAGTGTTTTTCAGCCTTGTGGCCGCAGCTGCAAGGCGTGGAATTCTAAAGGCAAATCGTGTAGATCTACTCAGGATACCCGCCATGTTTGCAAAACAAGGCTGACTCTTGCACGCCTGACTTTCCTTCCAAACAAGACCCTACTCACGCTATCAGCACGAGGTCCCTTGAGGAACATGATCTTTGATCATTATAAAACATCAAAAATAAAAACAAATTTCATAAAATATCTTTTTTATTCAGACATTAGTTTTCAACCTAGGACAAAAATTAGCCTAAATAACAAAAGATGATATTTTTGTTGACGAAGAACTATATTATTTAGGGGTTTCTCAAAAGGGGGTAGAATTCCTGTAGGCGCACCGGCCCCCGAATAGCGTTACTCCTAGCAACCAAGGGACCAATCAAAAGGCTCAGTTTTGAGTTTCAGTCTAATCCAAGATGGCGGCTGTTCCTTGGCAAGTAAGCAGGTTGCTGTTTTGGAGGAACAGTACTTTACAACCCAAATATAAAGCTTTTTTTCAAAACCATGATTAAAAGATGAGGAAATGAAAGGCTCAGTAACTGGTAGTTCGAAGGCTTCGGATGAAGATGAAGAACCCGTTCGAGAACTGGTATGAGAAACTCAAAATTATGCTGTTGTCAAGTTTATCTTTTCTTGTTGTCATGAAGCAAGTTTGTATATATTGGTTGCTAATTATATTTTGTGCCCAAGAAACTTCATTATAAATATCTATAACGAAGCTTCATTTATGTGGGTTTTTAAAAAAATATTTTTTATCGTGTAATTGTGGACAGCTCAGTGTGACGTACAAAGGTACATGCAAACATCACGTATTTTCACATTAAAATGACTTGAAATGCCAAACATGATTAAGCTTATATGTCAATAACAACTGCAAAACATGACTTAATGACCAAGAATTTAGAAGTTGAGATGCTATCCTTTGTTTTTATTTGTTATTTGTTATTGTTATACTATATATAATTTACCTAACGTGAAAGCCATTAGAGTTGATTTAAAAACATGAACTAAGTTTACAGTACTTGTCAGGTAAACTATAGGCAAGATTAAATGCTTAAGGCTAAAGCTAAGATAACAGGTTACATAAATAGACAGATGGGTAAATATAAAGCAGTAAACAAGGTAGAAACATAACTGCAGTAAATACTGAGGTAATTTTATCAAAAAATGAAATGAACATGCTAGGTAAGCTAAAGAAAATAGAAGATAAAGGGCTTCCAGCCTGAGGATAATAGTTCAGACCTGAAACTTTTACAATTTTCAGTTCTATTAATGCCAAGAGTACAGTACATCAACCTTGTTATTTAAAAGCAAGGGTTCTAGGAATGAGGTTGAGCAGTCTTGCCTGACTAGCCAGTGTGAGAGACCCACCTCCCTGGTGAGACCAAAGAGCAACAATTGCTATTACTGAAATTAAATTATGAGCGTTACTTACAGTTAAACCTGTGACTTGTTTCTTATGAAGTGTACTTGAACATCTTCTTTACAACCATCACTCCCTGCAGTAAAGGGCTCTCACATGAGGTTTTCTCCACACACACTATCACTATACTCAATTGTATATATAGCACAGGTACAGGTACAGTTCATGTTTTATCAGGAAGGGGGTTGGAATTTGCTTGGTAACCCAAACGGAATTCTGACCCCCTATTTTGAACCTGATTTTTTTAAATAACCCCACACAAATTCCACACCTCGGCCTCCCTGGCAAAAAATGAAAGTTTGAGGTCAAAACTTTGCTTTTGATGGCTGGAAATAAGATAATACTGTAAACAGAATAGACAGGTTAGGAGCAGCTTTATATAATAACCATTAAAGTATTCATTATACCATGTACATTTACTAAAAATAATAAAACTCGTAACCCACTTCATTACTAACTCATTTAAATACAGGTTAAACCAGCTAAAAAATCTAGATCACCTCGCAATGCAAAGAGCAACAATCAAATAAAGGAGTTGGTAAATATGTAGACTTTATTTCTTAATATTTCAACTGCTAAATAGATAAAATTAATGAAACATCATTACTGTATAGAGCCCTTGAAGCACTTCAGAATGCAGCTCATCTTGGAGGATATAGCAATAGTCCCCTTCACATTTCCCTGCGCCATTTTCAAAGGTAGCCATACCTTTGCGTCAAACCCAATGAACAGTGAGCTTGCTATGATAGTCCTTTTTTAACACCTTGGACAATTATTCACATGTCTGTATCACTGCAAGGTCCCCATTCATCTCACTTCAATGCAAAGGCACAGCTACCTTTCAAGATGGCACTGGGTACTGTGAAGGGGACTATTAGGTTCTATTTCTCAGGAGATTGAAATTCTTTTGTTTTGTCTTCCAAATTGAGCTGCTTTGACATCAAGTGCAAGGGGTCTATTACTATAATACTATACTCAACTCATAATCTTGATATTTATTTCTCTAAAGCTATTTACAGGGCTCAAATTAGAAAAGATAAATGGCCACACAGTTTCTTATTTTCAGCGGGATAAATAATTTTGGAGCAAAATTTCCCTGCTATTTTATTTTCTATTTGGCAGTTCAAAATTGTTATAGCCTGACAATAGTAAAACTTGACCTGCATTTTGGCCATTGGCAGGCCACTATTTTGAGCCCTGATTTACCCAATTTTGTTTCGTCTTTCTGATGTATCTTAGCTCATTTTTAATGGCAAAACCTTGTTTTTTCCCCAGTGCATTTCTAATGGCATCAACTATGAAAAACTTCAAAAGGGATCAGCAAAAGCTGTCAAAAAGCTGGAGATGTTTTTCTCTGGTTTTCCCAGAATATGTGGAATGGAACTCTTCCCAGCCCTGCAAAGTCTTTGTCTTATTGGTCAAGAAATAGAAGTATTAGAAAACCTTGAAACACTAATAAACCTGACTGAACTGTTAGTGTGTGAATGTGGTGTTAAGGTAAGAAACTACAGTATGGCTCAATTATTTGAAGTTCAATTATTCAGTTCATGGCTCAAAATAACAGCCAGTCAACGGTCAATGTTCAGCCAAATTTGGTACTTGACCAGTCAAATATGGCTTTGAATGGACATGTTGACCGGTCATATTTGAACAAAATAAAATAAGATATCATATGCTGGACATCTTGACCGGCGTATGACTGGCCGTTACTTTGAGCCCTGTCAGTTTGGTTTTGGTTACAGCAGATTCAGGTTAAGTGTTTAAAAGTGCCGTTTGTTGCAATTGATGTGACCATTTAATTTGCATGTCATGCTTAATGCAAGAAATGTCTTGTATTCTGCATGACAATGTGAAGATTTAATGGTCACAGCAATAGTGACAAATGGCACCATTAAATGCACAACCTGAATCTATTGTAAAAAGCTTATTGCTGCTGCTCTCAAACACATTATCTCAATTGTTTAATGAACTCAAGAAATAGAAAATGTGTGTGCAGATACATTATAAAGCACAACAACAACAACAACAAGCTTTATTTTACACTTCACTCTAAAGTAATACATATTCTCACGTGAGTGTAGGGAGAGCCAGAGTAACATACGTTTTCGAGCTAGCCCACCCAGAATATGAAGTGAGTGTGCATGTTAGGAGAAGCATGACATGTAGTGGAGTGCATGCTTCTAAACAAGTGTTTTTTTGCCCACAGTAGTATAGTAATTTATAATTTGTCTTTTTTCTTTTTAAGCTAACCAACATTCTTTTTTTACAGAAAATAACAGGCCTTGAAAAATGTGTGAACCTGAAGAAACTATTCCTTTATGATAACAAAATCCAGAGAATTGAGAATCTTTCTGACTTGACTAAGCTCACAACACTGTGGCTTAATGACAACAATATTACTGAAATAGAGGTAAGTTACTTTCAATTGTTAGGTTGAGGGGCAAGAATAAAATGGCGCTATATATATATCATAAATCATCATATAATACATGTATAAATAAAACACATTTTTTTTACATTTGTTTAAGGGACTGGAGACGTTAACAATGCTTACTAACTTAAACCTATCAAGTAACAGAATATCTACTATTGGTAAGTTAGAATCTAAAAGCAAATTTTGCTTGACTCGATGGTAGTTGTTTCAGTGTAATAAAGCAGATATTGTATGTCAGTGTGCAAAGTTATGGTGCAGCACACACAACATGGAATTTAAAATGTTTTCATACGTGGCATATAGCACCGACACAGTCATGGCAAGGCACGGCCTGTGCCATATGTTCTTTGTATTCATATAAAAAGTGCTCTATTTATTACTTTTATTTATTTATTCCAAGCTCCATTTGTTACTCAGAAGTACATGACGATGAGTATGTTACAGTATCCAATGAAAAACATAGAAATCTTTCTAAGCAGATTACTCTTATTCCTTACTGTTAAATTTATAGTACACTATAACACTGATACCTTTATTATTGCCTTTTTTAGGAAATTCCCTTACTCACAATACCAACCTTGAAATCCTTGATCTGTCTGCAAACAACCTAAGTTCTTTTAAGGTTAGTAGACTACTACATGTAAATACAATCTAAGAATAAATTAGGCAATGTTATAGGAATGTTACTGTTTCAGAATAACTTTGACAGTCTGAAACCACACTTGCAACTCCCTGCAAGACTATTTGTTTTTTATTGTAAGGTTTTCTGTGGTATTTGCTCCAATCCACTTGGGTGCTACACACAGGAAAATTCATTTTGATACGTGAACTGACAGTAACCATTTTGCATTTTGTTTTATTCTTAGGATTTGACAAATCTGACCAAATTGAGAAACCTGACTTCGCTGAGCCTTAAGAACCCAGTGTGTGGCCCTAACCCAGTAGCATTACTATGTAACTATTCAACACACATGTTGTTTCACTTACCCAATCTCAAGCGCTTGGATACTTATGATGTGGAGACTAAACAGCTGAAGGAAATGGCTGAGGTAGGACCAAGAATATAGAGAACAAAGTCTTAATGATCATTATGATAACACTCATATTCTATGCATTCATTTAAAAAAAAATTCATACTGACACCAGTTCCGAATATGGTGGACACAAATGGATGGCCTGGTTCAAGGGGGCAAAAAAGAGGCTGGTCAGTCATCCCTGATCTGTGATCTTTGTTTTTTAACCACCATTCAAGCTCCATCTTTGTAACTGGAGTTTAACATCCATTAAGAATCGTTTTTAGTGATGCCTAAGGGAAAAGCCAGCTTTCCACAGAGCATGTACAACTGCTTAGCCTCTAGGGTTCCCACAGTCGACAAGGAAAAGTCAGTGAATTCTGATTTTTTTTTACAAGGTCAGGGAATTTCAATTTTGGTCTGTAAGTTTTCCCAATTTACTCAAAGCTGTGACCATTTTATAAAGTGTGTCTGCTTGATAAGGGTTCTCAGCTTAATAGAGGTTTGACTCACTGTAGTTAATCAAGTGTTATTTTATTTTTGTTAGATGACAGTTATGAAGAAGAAGATGTATTACAACATGAGAATCAAAACTTTACAAAGAAATACAGCAGATCTACAGCAAAAACTGACCAATGAGAAATACCATCTACAGGTGTTTGCACACACCAGAATACGAGCACTGTATTCATGCATTAAAGAGGTACAGTACATGCATGATCTTGCTTTGGATTTAGACATTAAAAAATAACTCTCTTTATTGAAGTGTCTAGTAGTATAGCTAGACTAGCACTTTATAGGGACCGCGGAGCGTAATTTTGATTGGGGGGGGGGGGGGGGCTAACAACCACCAAATACTGGAAGACCTAGGGGGTTTGAGGGCATGCTCCCATTATTGGGGGGCTGTGGCCCCCCAGCCCCCCCTGCTCCGCAGTCCCTGCTTTACTATTTGCATTAATATTCCTCTTCACAGTTCCCTGCACCATCTTGAAAGGTAGCCATGCCTTTGAATTGAAGGGAGGTGAATGATTAGCTTGCAATGATAGAGACCTGTGAATAATTGTCCAAGGTGTTAAAAAAGATCTCTATCATTCCAAGCTCATGGTTTGTCTTACTTTGATGCAAAGGCACAGCTTCCTTCCAAGATGGTACAGGGAACTGTTAAGGGAACTAATTGGGGACACTTTTCACTTACACTACCTACATTCAATATCCTATGCAAATAACGCTCAATTCACATATTGATTTTACTGAGGGAGGAAAACTGGGGAACCCAGAGAAGACCCTCATGGCATAGGAAGGAATAACACATCAAACCAGCCCATTATTCACATATGGTGTCCCCCTGGGTGTGAACCAGTGACCATAATCTGGGACCACAGTGGCAAATAGTAGACCATGTGTTATCAGCGAATGTCACCTATGCTACCCATTACATTACTATGATTTCAGCATTTAGTGTGCAAAACAGTTAGTAAGAATTTGATCATTATTTATAACTGTCCATTTATCCATTTATTCATTCTCTTTCATTCATTTTCCATCTATTAACTTATCACTTATTCCCTATCCTGTTATCAGATTGAAAGAGAGCAAGAAGAAATGCATCAAGTTCCTCTCGAAGAAACAAAACAGAGCTCCGATGAAGAAGGTGAAAAAGATAAGGCTAAAGAGGAAGTAAATCCAGATGAATTGAATAAAAAACTTGAAATAAAGAAGGAAGCCTTAAAAACAAGAATTAAAAAATGGGACAAGCAGTGTCAGGAGTAAGTATAATGTATCATGGTTTGCCGATAGTACGTTATTTCACTATGAGCTCATGAAAAAAATATCCCACCATTCAGTTATCCCATCAACCTACTGTACTTGTGTATTCAACCATCCATCCATCCATTTACCCACCCACCACTCTATCCATCCATTTCATGCTCCCTTTCACCCAACTATTTATCCCAATTACCTGCCTTCATTCCTACCTTCCATCCATCCATCCATCCATCCATTTATCCAAACCTTCTTTCATCAATCCTTCCTGTCAGCCATCCAGCCAGCAATCCAGCCATGCATCCAGCAATCCACCAACCTACCCATCAACCATCCATGCATCCAGCAATCCACCAACCTACCCATCAACCATCCATCCCATGTGTCCTTCCATCTACCCATCCATTTATCCCTACTTCCTTTCTTCCATCCATGCATGCACCCACAATCTTTCCATCCAGACAGCTCTCATCAATGTGAGTGTTTTGCTGTACATTTTATTCATTATTTTAACATTACATTGATTACTGTATTACAGAATTGAGAGCTGCTACAGGGAAAGTTGGGAGCAAGTACAGCTTGTGTCTGACATGACCATTCAGAGACTATTAGTGGAACTAGATACAGGTGGAAATGTTAGATTTGAAGATGGCAAACCAACTGATATATGGTAAGACACTAAAATAACTTTGTCAAGAGATTTTGAATAGGGAACAACAAACTCATAACATTGATGACAATGATGACTAATTCAAACTGGTTAGAACTGTGCTCTGGGGTCATACATAGACGGTATAGCGGCTGCCGAAGATGCCTTTACATGCTTTCAGTTCAACCCCATTGAGCTACACCACTGCTGTACTTGTGGTGGTGATTAGTGATAACATCATAACGTTGATGATGATGAGTTGGCGATAATGATGACAATAATGATGATGATGATGATAAATTATCAAGAATACTGCATGATATCTTGCTTATTTGTAGGTACAAGTCATGTCATGATCTTGTTACATCTCGGTTCTGTGCAGGAGATTACCTGGTAAGCTATCTTCTAATGTTAACTCCACATTAATGCTACCCTAAAAATCCACTTGTTACTGGGGACAAAGAACTAGTAGTTGGCAATTGATCCAGATAAACACTGAATGATTAGTAGCAGTATTCATTAGACTCAAGTCAGAACCAAGTAAAACATAACTAACATGCCAGACTATTTATTTATTTTTTTGTTGATAAGGGGGCAATAGGGGGGGGGGGGGGGGCTCGGCACGGTTTACAAAAATTCAAAAAAAGGATGTGGCTCACAGAAATTATGAAATGTTCAAATTGAAGAAAATTCACAATTCACTGGGTTTAGAACATGCTCATCAAAAATCACGAAAATTTAAAAAAACCATTCATGATTTCACATGAAAACCCCTTTAATCACTACACCCCTATTGGTACTGTCATGGCTTATTCAGTAAAATAGTTGCAAAACCAAAGTGATTCGGAATGCAATTTTTTTGTGAAATATACAACCTCTGCATCCGCAATTGCAAAATTAAAATGCCACGAAAATTTCATTTAATAAGTTACCCATTAGACCCTTTGTACAGTACAGATTTACTGATCATATAACAGCTTACTATTGTTTATATATGTCTTATCTTTTCATGGTGTAGAATTATGGTGTTACGGGAATAAAGGTTCACCGTATCACACGAGTACATAACAGAATCCTGCGTGCTAGGTTCGATGAAGTACTGGACCAGACACTGGCAAAGAGTCATATCATTGAGATAACTAAGTATGTACATCTGTTTTGAATTACAGTAATTCAAATATATCAAATGACAGGGGGCAGGAACAATAGACCATTTCCGAGATGTGTGAGCGCTTTCAAAAATATCGCAGGCGCGTACATGATCTCGAGGCATTTTCGGGCAGAGTCAATAGCGCGTGTGATCTTGCCTGAAAATGCCTCTTTTTCATGTCTGTGCCTGCAATATTTTAGAAAGTGCTCGCACATCTCGAAAATGGTCTATTGAATCTGGTCTGATATTATGATTTACATGAGAAAGAATTCAGTTTCCCAGGGGAAGAATTGTAATTCGTTTCTTACTATGTGTTACTACAATTCCAGGGGTAGGTCTCATAAGAAACTGCTGGAGTATCTGTTCTTCATGTGGAATCCTGATGTATTTGACGAAGCAAATGAACCAATCAGAGTGCTGGAAAAGGGATTCCGCAAATCCGCTGAATATCAAGTGAGTAAGACATCTTTCAGTTATAATTAATAATAATAAACGTGTTGCATCATGACTCTTTCTTTAGTTCCTAAACTTGAACTTTTGTTTATTCACACGTATCAAAACATATGCAAAATTACAAAGAAGATAACATGCGCAATATATTTTTGTGACGTTATCAAGAAAAAGAATTCTTTGAGTTACAGTGCTGTGCATGCTGACGTGGCGCATGTCATAAAACAATATGGAGCACCTTAAAATAATGAGAACGATTGTAATTACATCATCAAATGGTTTATAGAACTTCACATCTTTTCAGATATGAACAAACCATAAGTCTTAGGAGACCTTGCATTTGAGTCGCAAAACCTCTCTCCCTCTCTCCCTCTCTCCCCCTCCCTCCCTCTCTCTATCCCTCTCCCTCTCTCCTTCCCTCACTCTCTCTCTCCCTCCCTCCCTCCCTCCCTCCCTCTCTCTCCACCCCATAGTCTTTAAATCCCTCAACTCAAATACATTTCTCCATGGCATATTGCAGAAGGCTGGTTTGGATGGAGGAGTGCCCTTATCAAACAGTGTTGGTATCTGTGATCAATCTAGGATCCAGAATTGCACTGCAAAATCTAAAGAAAGAGGCATTGCCAACCCCTTCCCATTCAGACATGGTAAGTAGAACCAATGATATCTTGCACACTGATTGTGGAATCCACTGTTAATTCCTATTTATTCATTTGTTGTTTGTTTATTTATTTATTTATTTTAGTTATAGGCTCCAGGTGTGCAACTTCAGTCTTGCGCAAAACTTTCCCACCCAATCATAGTTGATATATAAACTCCAGTCTTGCACATAACTTTACCACAAAATCATAGTTAATTTATGAGCTCTCATTTCACAGGTCAGCTGATCATTTCCAAAGCTTTTGTTGGTATAGCAGTTTCTGCCAATACAGGTGAAACAAGGTAAGAAACAGTCTATTGTGACGAGACGAGATATTTCTCAAATTTATTTGATTTTTATAGCCCATGAAGTGAATCAAGTAGGAGGGAAGTGGGGAATCTCTGCTGCTCGTCTTCCTTTCCCTAACCCAATCCCTTCCAACTTAGGTGTTAATCATTAGGTGCGGACATAAGATGCAATTTTTTCATACAAGGTTGCTGTGTTGTGTTCAGCATGCTTGGTTCGTCGCACTTGACGTCAGAAAAGCAGAACTCGTATTTACTTGTTGTGAACTCGCCAGCGACGACACATGAAACGCTGCAAGGGTGGTGCGAAGTCGCATGAAAAATCGCATCGTTTGTCTGCACCCTATCCTATATAGTTTACTCAGATTCGACGCATGCACACAACTTTACTATGTGTTTCATTCCACAGGGTGACCAAAGGTGGATATCAATATGCTGACAGCGTGTTTCGCCTTCGCACACACGAGGCTTCCATGACTGGAAAAGCTAAACCCGTAAAGTCATGTGATTGCAGTTCACGTCAGTGTGAATGGTTTGTTTTTGATCACGAGATGGTATTACCAGAGTATGTAGTAGACTTTGAGTACCTAACCAGGGTAGGTATCTGTTCAACTAATGGGAAGCAGGGGGGGTGTGGGTATTGCTAGTGGATTGCTACTCACCGCTGTGGTGATCGAATTGGTCCTCGGACTCGTTATCATATGTGACTAGAGTTTCTAGCTGCTTCCCTCCTGTACTTCGAGCGTTTTTCTCCGGGTTCTCCCGTTTTTATACCTTTGTTCATTCATTTTTCAGCACAAATCGAAATCTCCTTACATTCATTACTTTGGGGACCCTGTTCTTACTTCGTGTTCTTCAGACAGCGGACAGAATGAAGATTATGTGGATGTAGACGTTCTTAATATGGAGCCCACGTCTAAGCCAAGACCCAGGTATGTTCAGCGAAAGTCAGCACACACCGCAATCACGTTATACAGAAGTAATGACTTCCTTTGAATCCATAGACCTACGAAACGTAATTATGATTGATTTATTGATTTGTGTCATGTAAATCGTGCAACTTGTCGCGCAACATTACATTTACAGTTACATTGGAAGTTGCAGAGTGAATGTGACTCGTATTGGCACCCCATGCAACAACAACATTTTTTTGCGCGACTTTGTTGCAAAAGTAGAATCGCTTTTTGTTGCGCGCGGGCTGGTAAGACGAGCAACATTCACTCAACAATTTTCAATGCAACAATGTTGCGCTACAACTTGCGCGATTTTGTTGCTCGTATTTCAGAGTTAAAATGCTGTTTGTCTACAGTACGTCTACGAATTTGCTGTATTGTTTACCACCCGTAAAATCCGCTCTAGCACTAAGACAGCAATATCAAATCTTATACCAAATATTTTTTTACTAATTTAACTTTTAATCTAATATTTCTAGATTGATTGGTCTGACAGAGGAGATTTTACTAAGCCACTGCAATGTGCAGTCTTTGGAACACATCACTGTAAGTAAACGTCGTGAACGCCAGTTAGGCAACGTTTCCCGGCAGATCCTCGGTTGTCACTAGACCTTAATATATTCGTAGCTTTTATCACTTTTTTAATGACAGTCCTCATATTTGCGTTTTTCTCGTTCCTCAGGTGCTAAATCTCCATGGTAACGGCCTAAACCGTCTAAAATATCTGAACTCGATACCCTTGTTGAAGAAACTCATTTTGAGCTTCAATGAACTGAACAAACTCGACGACATAAACCACATGGTAAGTAAGACATTCAGTTAGTTGTGCAAAACGTTTTCTTTTCTGTGTTTAATAAACTACTTCGACGATATGGCGGCCATCTTGGTAGGGGGCAAGTACACGAAGCTTTGTTACAGTAATGGCGTCGATTAATATTAACAATTCACCACAAGACAATTTGACGACATGAATTAAGAAGATGGACATGAAAGAAAGACAAATAAATGTAACTCTCTATATTATACCCGCCATCTTTGTTTTGGTCCTTGGACACCCTATAATGCCTTGTAATTCAAGATGGCCGCCGTATCGTCAAAGTAATCCATTTCCTGTTGATTTTACAGTTTCCTTATATGATTTTTTTCTTCTTTGTAGTCTTTTTTGGAGCATCTTGATGTTAGTTTCAACAAAATTACCACTCTTGAAGGATTAAAGGTACGGCATTACAAATTCTCATTTTTTCCACAATATTGGTCCATTACAACCCTTCGGTCGAGGACCCCATACAAACCCAGATGGGCGGGGCTGGGCTTGGCTGGAAAATTGACTAGACTCATAATTTGGAGTAGAAGTCAGTGAAAGCTCTTGGATGGCATGTTCGAAATAGTCCCGTTTAGTTTGAGTGTAAAAAAAAAATAAAACTGAGCTGTATTACTGAACGAAGCAACGGAAAAAACTGTTATGTTTGTTTACCACAGGGTTGTAACCGCTTAAAACACTTGGACATCAGCTGGAATAAGCTGAAGTTCATACGTGAAGAACTGGGGATAATGAGAAAACACATGATCACCTTGGTAACACTAAACACTAGGAATAACCCATGGCAAAAGGTACGTACTAGTGTAGTAACGTAGATCTTAGTTTGCTTTCCTGACCTCTCCTTTCTCATGGTTGCAGGTTTATACTGTATTTGACTGTATTTTTCCCTACTTAAAATATACGAAGATTTAGCCATAAATTCCTTCATGGATGAAAACGCAATTTACTTGGGCGGAGGAACCGACTACCAATGTTAAATATTTTCTTATCTTAGCCTTGCTAATTCGATTTCTTTCACAGCCTGAGACATTACGAACCAGAGCATTAGGACGTCTAAAGAACCTCGAAGTACTCGACAACATCCCAGTAACTGATGATGAAGTAGCTTTAGCATTACGGATGGCAGCTGCTTCTCGCATCTCTACGTTTGCCATCCTGGCACACTCCAGAACAGACCATGTCAAGCCACGTACTCTGAGTATAGTCCCTACAGCACAGGCTATATTGGCTACCAGTACCCAGAAACCTGCAAGACCAATGGATGATGATAACCAATGGATGTTAAAGGTAGGGACATCGAGTAAAGGCGCGGAGATACAAGTAACAAAATCGTGCAACTTGTCGCGCAACATTGTTGCCCTCTTTAGCCTGGGCGTAATGTTTTCCCATTTCAGACCACGTGGCATTCTTTTGAGAATAATACCCTTTTAGACTGTACCATATTCATGTGCAACAGTTAAACAAAGAAATGATATTCTAGGGAATGACACGCGGTAAGAAATGGGAAAACAATTCAGCTAAGCTAAAGAGATCTATTGAGATATTGTCCTATCACCTCATGCGCTAGTTATTTGTTTATTGTATCCATTTTGTTACTTACATTTAGGTGACCACTTTGAACCTAGACAACATGCGTCTTGGTAAAACATCAAACCTCGAAAAGCTTGTTAACCTTAGATGGGCTTCGTTCAATGATAATGACTTGACTAAGATAGAGGGCTTTGAGCACTGTAACCTGCTAGAGGAGCTTTCTCTGGAAGGGAATTGTATATCGAAGTTTGAAGGTAAATATATATACTATACTATACCCCAGTTTCTAATTCTCTGTTGCTCAGGGTTAGCCTCAACTTTAATTTGTGTAGAACATTCATGGATTCCAGTGAAGTTCCGTGAAATTTCAAAGTGTTTGTATTGGTGACGTTGACGCATTCTTTAAGGCGCGGAAACATGAACAACAAAATCGTGCAACATGTCGCGCAACATTGTTGCGTTGCAAGTTGCAGAGTGGATGTGGTTCGTATTACCACCCCGTGCAACAACAAAGTTTTGTTGCGCGACTTTGATGCAGAAGTAGAAGCGCTTTCTACTCTGCAACAATGAACATTTGTTGCGCGCGGGGTGGTAATACGAGCAACATTCACTCTTACAACTTGAACTTGCTAGAATAACATAGTAATTTTCTTTTACTCTTTTTGATAGGGCTCGTCAGGAATCCTAAACTTCAGTGGTTGAATCTCCGTAATAATAACCTGGTTAACTTAGATACAGGGATGTTGGAAAGATTACAGGAACTGAAGTACCTCTCCATTGAGAATAATTTTATCACTTCCTTGCGAGGATTGCAGGTACGTATACCACGATGATTTGAATTCCTAATGCATAGGATTGAGGCTGATAGGGGCTAAAACTGGGTACGAGACTCAGCTCCACGATCCTATGAGGGACACGCCTTTATTTGCCTGTGTTTTTTTCAGCATTCAGTTAATCTGCAGGAATTATACATTGGAAATAATCAAATCTCAAACACAAGGGAAATCTTTACTCTTAAAGTAAGTGGCAAAACTAGGGCTGTTTGTCGTTATTTAGAAAATGGCTGACTCAGAGGTCTTTATTTTCTCGTACAGACCATCTCTACTCTCGTGATTCTCGACTTATTTGGAAATCCTCTTGTCGAAAACACCACAAACTATCGACTCTTTGTCGTTTATCATCTTACTACATTGAAGGCTTTGGATGGGCTGGCTGTGGTAAGTCATGAAATGTTTTTATTGTTTGTCCTTCGACATGGCTACCATGTAATACTTGCGGCACTGTATGATGACACTGTGCTTTACTTACGCATTTCAGGAACCATCTGAAGGAGGAGTGGCTAAGGACACTTTCGGTGGAAGGTACGCGAAGAACTTTCGTAGTATTCAATAAAAAACATGCTGAGGAAAATATTTGATCCAGGTCTATTAAAACCATACTGTAGCACAACCTGGAATCCAATGCTACTAACCTCGTGAATTACGTCCGGTTTTTCCTCTAGAGTGATTTAGCATCAAGACCCAAACGTCAGTTAAAGACCGCGATGCGAGCGTGGTTGTCCTCAACGAGGTTGACGTCCTCGACAGGACGCCATTTGCTGCGTTTTCTCGTCCTGTGCAAGAAAAAAAAAATCGGTTTGCGCCGTCGTCTTCGACATTCGCGTTCGCATCTTGATGCTAAATCACTCTACTTAGTGTCTGTCGAGAACGCAACCTTCTCTTTTCCGTTCCTCGTAACGGACACTTTTCTAAAAGAATGTGACACGTTCTAAGTTTGCGACCTCAAAACCATGTCAAAGAATGCATTCGACTGTAGAACACGAGATTAAGACCTGCAACGCTACCATACAGGTTATATCAAAATGTGCCTATTAAATATTTTGATATTTCAGAATGACAACAGACTTCATAGCTGAGCGATTAGGACATTCTAATTTTGCGGAATTGAGGGAGCTGGACTTCCCTAATTGCTCGTTAAGAACTGTTGATCTTGGATCAGGCGAACAGTTTCAGAATTTGAGAAGGTAAGTCGCTCATTTTACTTACTTTGTTACTCACTCGCTCTCACATGAATAAACCGCTCAGGCATTAGAGCAGATGAGTGTGAAAAGTCACGGCCACTGGTCGGTTACGGCGCGGACACGGCACCGAATGTCGAATGTTTTCATACACGGCACTGACACGGTCACGGCTAGGCACTGACGCGGTCACGGCAAGGCGTGGTCTGTATCGTAAGTTTTTCATAGTCATAAGGAAACTGCTCTTTTTCGGTTCGTGCTTCTCCTAACACTTTTCTCGTGTTCTGTCATCCCCGCGTGCTTCATAACTGCATATACCACGGCCGCGCGCGTTTTTTGTTCTTATGCTTATTTCATTTTTAAGAGAATTAATTTTTTTGGCATGCACACATCCGCAAGCCAATCATTTTCTATACGGTCTATAACCTTTTACTATTATTTATCTTTATTATTTTGTAATTTTATTGTTTGTTCTCCTTCTAGCGTCAACCTTGAACACAATTCACTGACTTCCTTTGGTGGACTCATTAACTTAGTGCAATTAAAGGTATTTATCCCGTTTCATTTTATTCATTTTGACAAAAATCTAATTTTATTTTTTCCTATGGTTGCTTGCTCTTATCATCTATATCATCAACATTATCATTTTTCCCCGCGTGGCACTGGATTGGAAAACGATGCTCCAATAGAGGGAATAAACGTATTAACCCCAAGAGTTATTTTATACGGCCCTCAATACGGATCTTTTTGTCCGTTATCCGTTTTTCTTACACCGCGAAAGATACACCGCGTAGTCCAGATATTTAGCTCGACTAGCCTAAGCTATTTCTAAATGTCTGTGCTCTCATCAACTGCAATATATTAATTCTATACAAAATTCATATATAATTAAATTGTAATGTCACCTCAGGAGCACAATAAATAAATTGTTGTTGTTCTTGTTGTTGTTGATGTTCGATCCACTCCCAAAAAACTTTCCACTTTCTTTCCATATCAAAAGATGTCGCCTATTCATTATCATTATAACATTAAGATCATAATTGTTATTTCCAGGTCCTCTGTCTAAATCACAATCACATTGAGAGTATAACCCCCAAGTCTAAAGCACTATCACCTGCTGCTGCAGCTAAAAGAGGAAGTGATTCCACATCAGATATTACCAACCCTGAGAACTACACTCCTGTACTTGTGCACCTTGAAGTACTTCATCTAGGGTAAGCATTTCATTTCTTATAAAACCCTTCAAATTTTATTAAACCCTAAAACAATCTAAATTTTAACTCAATAAAACTTTTTCTTATCATTATTTGTTACAGGTATAATGGTATATCAAATATGGCAGCTTTGCAACTTTCTAGGTTACCAAATCTAAAGGCTCTCTTCTTGCAAGGTAACTATTTTGCCAAGCAAAGGTTAAATTATCCAACAAAATATTTATTTTAGTAAATATTAGTGTTGAGTAACTATTTTGCCAAGCAAACGTTAATCCAACAAAATATTTTTTAGTACTAAGAATTTGGATTTTGATATCGGTTTGTTTATATTGAGTCATGATTGATCAGAAACACCAGATATCAATACTATGGTCATCCTCTTTTTCCTCGTTGTCATTTCCCTTATCATCATCTTCATCATCTTTCCGCATCGTCATCATCATCAAGTATCATCATCGCCATGTGTCATCAATGTTGTCCAAACATATCTTCATGTTTTTAACAAATGCGGCATAGACATCATAATTATTAGCCATTCCAAGGTGGAGGAAAATACTGGTTCGAGTTGGAATTGGAGTGCATTATTGTGGGACTGACTGTTATTAGTGAACGAAAAGGACGCCGTCTTGAAATCAGGTCTCCTAAAACAGTCCCACAATGCACTGCAATTACAACTGGACCCGGTTTTCCCTCAATTTCGGAATGATAAATATGTTACAAGCATGATATTTCTTTCTTTCATTAGGTAATGAAATTTCTAAAATAGAGGGCTTACAGGGTCTACCTGAACTGCGTGAGCTGGTGTTAGACCGCAATAAAATAAAGGTATGTTAGAACCATCTTACACTTGGCAAAGGTACTTTTTTTTAAATTATTATTCTACGGTACAGTATGGTATGATGCTATAAAACTTGAACCAACTTGATAAATTAAGTTTCCTGCATCTTACTGTATGTCATCGTCATATAGAGGGTATTTTTACAAGTTCTTCTTTCGATGTCCTTGTTTTGTTAAAACATTTCTTTTTAATATTGTAGGGGCTGTCGGAATATTCATTCATTAATCAATGGAATCTTGTTGAGCTACACATGGAAGAAAATAGGTAAAAAAAACCTCTTTTTATTTTTCCACGCTGTTGTCCATCTAGCGACAAACATCCATTGATCTCCACCTCGCGCAATAGGACATTTACCATTACAAAGAGAATATATTCTTTGCCGAGTTTGCGTATCTTAATTTTACCAATTTAAAATGGATGACCAAAGGTCTACAAACTGTGCGAGACACAATACTATGAAATCTGACGTAACGTCAATAGCACGTATGCGCACCAGCCAATCACAGGCAGGCTGCAAACCGAAAGTTATGTGCGAGACACAATACTATGAAATCAGATCTAACATCATTAGCAAGTATATGCGCACCCGCCAATCACAGACAGACTGCAAACCGGAAGCGATATTATGGTCTAAAATCATTTCCGTTTTTCAGGATAAAGGATCTAAATCACATTGAATCACTTCAAAATTTACAACGGCTGTACGTGGGAATGAACAGAATCCAGGTAAGAGATTCTTGTCTTTGATTTACACCCATTTTCATAATTACGCATACAAGAGGCTGGCTATATATTTAAAACGTCTGGGTTTCTGGCTTCCGTCAATCAAATTTTCAACGGTCTGAACTAGTACATTTTTGATCGACGGCAGCCAAATAACCACACGTCTTGGGCTGTGTGATCGCGTAATTATGAAAATGGGCAAAAACAAAAAGAGAACACGAGGAACAAGTTTAAGCATTAGTTGATGGAGTAGAGGTGGAGGAAGAGTAGGTTATTATTTAATGAGTCAATGGAAGAATAACTTTTAAAAAATATTATATTAATGTTTGTTTCCTGCTTCTCATAAAAATAAGTAAAGATATAATATACAAAAGATGAATATCATTTCAGAAAAGTTCATAAACCTTTTTCTAGGACTTCACAGAACTGGAAAAGCTAGAAAGTTTATCAAATCTCATCGAGCTGTCTGTCATCAACAATGCCGTATGTATATTAGTGATTATTTTATTATTCCCCCTCATTGATATGAAACTGGATGCATTTGGAGCATTTTCATTGGATGACTAACGTTATCTCGCGCTATGATTGGTTGAAAGATGTCCTTGATTTTGTATCAAGACAGTGCCATGTACCGTGTTGTTTCTCAGCCAAACGAAATCGGCTTTATGAAAATAATGATGATCATGACGATGATGACGCACGATGATAATGATGATAATAGATGATGAAGCGTGGTTATGCTGGTGTTGATAGATGTTACTAATAGAGGATATCCCCGTTGTGCCGCAGCAATGCATTCTGGGACTGGTATCTGAACTTTTGATGTTTTTGCTAATTACCACCGCTAGTACAGTGGTGGCACAGCTCAACGGGGTCGAACTGAAAGCAAATGCTTGAGATAATAGTCCCAGAATGCATTTCTTCGGCACAATAGCGATATAGTCTATGTTGATGATGCCGCTGGTGCAGTTGTGATAATGACTTTGACGGTTTTGGTAATATGGTAGTGTTACCGGGTAGTGCTTGTGTTATGGCGCTGAAAATGACGTGGATGATGGTCATGATTACCGTTATTTTGTTAACAGGTCACACGTCGCCTTCTTCATCGTCCAATGTTAGTTTTCAGAATGCCCAGTTTGCTCTGTATCGATGGTATACCTGTGTCACCTGAAGAAAGAACTAAAGCAGAGATCTACTTCCTAGAACAGCAGGTTAACTATAAATACCTTATTATATAACACAAAACCAAAGTGCCTGAACTGGTTGGTCAAATATAAGCTGATTTCATTCTTAGACTACAACACCAGCCAAACACTGTCCGTCATAGCTTCCTCCGCAGGCAACTCTAAACTACTCTCTAGCAAGCGAGGTTTAACTCTAAAGCGGGCTTCCTGTGCCAATGGAACGAGGGTATTGGGTATTCCCCCTTCGTTTTTTTCTCCTTTCCACAGGAAGCCCAAGGATCCCAAAGGAGATACCTGCGACGGAGGCTATGTCCGTCATGTTCTAGGTTGTCTAGCTTCACTTATAGCGAGTTTGATTTTTTTTTTCCTTGCAAGCAGGGAAATTGAAAAAGGAATATTTTGACTTTGAACCCTTGATATGTTTGAGGTAGTTGTTTTACGCTTGCACAGGAGGTATTTGATTTACTCTGCATATTATCTTAGGGTATGCAAGGCAATGGTGTCACTATCGAAGCTGCACTTCCTGGTATCGTAACTACCCGTCAAGCACCCTTAAGGGTAAGTAGTATGCTATCTACCTATCATGTTCCCTTTTTTTGTTAGAAAACTAATTAGATTCTGTTACTACTTGCAGGTTACTACCATGCAGCTCAGCAACAACGAAAGAAATTGGAGCGGTAACATCAGACAGGATCACATAAATGGTCATGTATCTGTTAATGGTGATTCACGAGATTCTAACAAAGGTATGAATACATCGAATCTGTCAGTCACGCAAATGACTGATACCCAGATCCCTCTCGATCAGACCCTGTGCGGGAGATGAGAGAGGGTCTGGGAAAATGGTTTACCAAGTAAACCATATTTGGCTCAAACGAACCAGCCAATGAGTGGTCAAGATACAGAAAGTGACGTATCTTGACCAATCACTGCCTGAACTATAAATCTGGTCAGACGCCATTTTGAAAAAAAATCAAAAATAACGCACCAAGAAGAAATACAAAAATGGGCATCACAACCATTTTTGATCTAACATTCAACCAAATACGAAAGACTATATTTCGTAAGACTGTGAAAAGCTAACAGTAAGGTACGAGCATGACGAACCGTGCCGTGACGAGACCGATTTGCGAGTTTCGTCAATTCTGTCTCGTAATTAAGTGACGTGATGTGATTTTTACTGGGTTGCCTGTGACAGCCCAGTCAAAAGACACCTTTAGTATTCTATTTTTAAACTTTTATATTTTTACTGGGTTACCTGTAATAGCCCAGTCATAGAAATTGCTTTGGTATTCGGCTATTTTTAAACTTTTAGATTTTTACTGGGTTCCCTGTGGTAGCCCACTCATAGAAATGCCTTTGGTATTCTATTTTTAACTTTTAAATAAATAATCCCTCTACCGATGGGATGTTTACCAAACACAGGACAACGCCGTGTGACAAACCAGAGAGGACCCCCAAGTGGGCCAGGACAAACCAATCCATATCCGTCAGCAGATTCTTACAGCCACGTTAACAGTGATAGACAACTCCGTTCCATTAGCAACTCCAATGTTACTAATGCACAGTCCTTTTCGCGACAACCAGGCGGCTCGAACTCTATTTCTTATATCCCTCACGGGTTTACGTACCCCAATTATCCGTACACTAATGGTGGCGATCCAAGAACAAGAAAGGTAAATCATCATTATTATCATTATCATTATCATTATCATTATTATTATTATTATTATTATTATTATTATTATTATTATTAACAAGAAAGGTAAATCATCATTATTATCATTATCATTATCATCATTATTATTATTATTATTGTTATTATTATTATTATTATCGTTATCATTATCACTATCACTATTACTATCATTTTTCATTATTATTGTTGTTGTTGTTATCATCATCGTTATCATTATCTCATCGTTATCACTATCATTTTCTTATCATTAATATCATTTTTATTATTGCTGTTGTTGTTCTTAATGTTATTATTATTAATTAATAGTTTCAAAATATTCAAACTTCACACGGCTAAATAAAAATCCCAGGCGTATAATTGGCTAAAATTGATCACGTGTTTCCATCCTTCATTATAACCAAGCATTTTAGTGTTTGCATAAATTGCGGAACTAAAGGTTACTCAGAAATAACTGAAAAGCTAATCTAGTTGATTAACGTAATAATTAATAAATTGGAAAATTTAGGAGATTCAGATTTCAAATTCTTGGTAAATGGATTGTTATAATATTGTCAGCCGACGATAGTTTGAGGAAAATCTATCGATCAAGGTTCTATCGATGAAACACAATTGATAATTGACAATCCTCATTTTGGACCTTGAAAAGTCCTTGAATTATGTTTTGAAGATGTAGCACCAACCCTGATCGATGCATTATTTTTATAATAAGATTTTAGGCATATTTTCGTTGCACAGCTACTTGCGTATACTCCAAACTCGGCAGACAATCCAAGTTTCAAAGATATCGATCAATTTTTGAGCGAACAGGTGGACTTAAGACACATCACTGTTAGAAAATCGGTCTGTAAAGACAAACGCTGCTCCAAAAATTAATTTTTGAATACACTGTTAAAAGCGTAAATGTTTGAGCGACTACATGTGCTAAATTCAGAAATATCTGAGTGCTTTTGATGTGATACCAGCGAGTTTAAGGTGGCTCCAAGGTATTTTTGAGTCACTCTTCCCTTTTCCCCATATATTAGACTGAGATGAAAGCCGGTTTTGAACGATGGTCTTTTTATGCTAATCAGCGTTTCCATAGCAACAATAAACAAGCTTCGAAAAACAGTTTTTCCTAAATATCTTTCGAAATCGGGCTACCCTCAAAATGCGAATAATTGCACTATAATTGACACAGTATGGCACGCTAAATGGTAAAGTTTCAAGAAACGTTTCGAATAAATCGCTGACACATTTGTTACATAAGAGATACGAGGTAACGTGACTCGGCTTGTCTTCATTGTAGGATTTACTAATTGAAATCTCTTCATCAGTGGGAATTGTTTCGCCTTTTGTTTTTATTTTAAAGTAGATTCGTGCAAAATTAAGTTCCGGTTTAGTTAAATTAAAACAATTTTTTGTTGGTAACAACAAATTCAGTACGAATGCTGGGTTTCCGATATGTCCGACTTTAATTCACACACCCACGCACTACCACAACTAGGGTAGCCGTTTTTTTAAGTTGGCCGTTTTTTTTATTGATCTGAAAACGGGTTTTGCCCTCCCCCCAAGCCAAAATCCTGGGTTATTTATCGACTCAAAAATTGGCTACGCCCCTGACAACATTGAACATTCTATACATATAACTTTCTCTACTCATCGATATAAATTAGGGGGGGGGGGACTCTTGCCCTAAGGGTAATACTCTTATAGCCATGCAGGGTCTAACAAATGGTTCCATGATCAATTTTGGCATAGAAATTGATTTTTGCGAAGGGAGAAAACCGGAGAACCCGGAGCTCAAAACTCTCGAGGCACAGAGGCGAATCAACATGAAACTCTACCCACATATCGAGGGGTGTCCGAGGATTAAACACGGCGGTGGAAGGCGGCAAATTACCAGCTCAAACCACTCTTGCTTTTCTAACAATCACTTAAAACATCGAGTCGAAATTTCGTTCTCAAGAGCTTTTTAAATGGAAAAAAAGTTTTACAGTGCTAGCAACTTGGACGAAAACCGTTATGTAACCATTGGTTCAATTTTTTTCTTCAATATTCAAATTGGAAGATTCGTGTTTTTATAAATATTTTGACGCGTCAGTCAGAGAGGAAATAGCCATTTAAAACTCGAAAACAATTGCTTTGTTTTCAAACTATATGTTTTTTTAGGGTTATTTAAAACTATAATTAGACAGGACCACATGTTTTGACTGGGACTGTGTTCTTAAATTCTAAAACGCTGAATTTTCTTCTTTTTTTCAGGAGTAAATGAAGTAGTATAAATAAAAGAATGTTCCGATTGCACCACTGTCTTGCTAAGGGAGTGTTATAGTTGGAAGTGAGAGGACTGGCAGTCCATTTCACGACCCTTCCCTCCCCCGTGTGGATATTACTTTGGCAAGATGCATAGAAAGAACGATCTGTCCATAAAATTGGCTCAGTGGGAGATTGAGCTACATTGATATCATGTAGACCATTTGAAAACCCTCCCCTCCTCCACGGGAATTCACCTTCTCATAAAAACGATGCATAGATGATGCATAGATGATGCATAGATGATGCATAGAAGATGAAGAGTGATTCAACTATTGGCTCATCGTGGGATTGAGCTCAACAGAGGAGCTTCAAGTAAACCATTGGAATCCCCTCCTCTCCCCCTTGGGGATCATACTCTGTCATGCCAGATGTCCAAAGACGTGGGTTTATCAAGAATAAAACACAGGGATATCCATTAGGGCAACTGAAGAAGCCATTCTCTATATTCAGGTGTTGCTATACCTGTTGTCGGGGAATAATGCAATCAACGGCAATATCATAGTTTCCGATGGCAAATGAACACCATGTTTAAGGTAGACTATTTGGCAGAAAAAATAGACGCTGTCCAAGTTGTAAAATATTGAAGATGGGATGCTTAATGTAAAGATTATCCAGTTAGATTAAAATGTAGCAGTCTGTATCTTTACCTTGTTTGTTTGTTTTTTGGTTTTTTTAAAAGTTTGTTTGTGTGTGTGTTAGCTTCGGTTTTTGATCTTGATTTTTTGATTCTGTAGCTAACCACTTTTTTTTTTTTTTAATTTCCACTTTCATAGCACAGGTTAATGAAAAACACTTTATGAGACAATGAGACCACTCTAAAATCGACAGTATTTATTTAACATTTTAAATTTATGCTCTATTTAAACATTCGAATGATGTTATCACAATGAGCGAGCGCACACAAAAGTTTGCGTAGGAGGGGTGTACGCGAGCAAGGCCAAAGACCAAGACCGTCCTTAAAAGGTACTTCAGTTCTTTTCCTCTCTCCACATTCTCCTGACGACCTAAGGAAAGACAAGTACTGCAAAGACTTCAAGTTAAGGTAGATTATGTGGTCAGTTATGCTTATCTTATAATATTGATATTTATATAAAGTTCTTGGGTGTTAGAGCAGATCCGGGAAAACCTTAAAAAGATCAGGGGTAACTGCTTGTTAATAGATTATAATCGAAGTCTTGAGTGTAAGGGAGTGACTGAATCGAGAAAACCTGTATAGGAACTGGACTAACTGCTTGTTCATGGATTATAATCGAAGTCTTGAGTGTAAGGGAGTGACTGAATCGAGAAAACCTGTATAGGAACTGGACTAACTGCTTGTTCATGGATTATAATCGAAGTCTTGAGTGTAAGGGAGTGACTGAATCGAGAAAACCTGTATAGGAACTGGACTAACTGCTTGTTCATGGATTATAATCGAAGTCTTGAGTGTAAGGGAGTGACTGAATCGAGAAAACCTGTATAGGAACTGGACTAACTGCTTGTTCATGGATTATAATCGAAGTCTTGAGTGTAAGGGAGTGACTGAATCGAGAAAACCTGTATAGGAACTGGACTAACTGCTTGTTCATGGATTATAATCGAAGTCTTGAGTGTAAGGGAGTGACTGAATCGAGAAAACCTGTATAGGAACTGGACTAACTGTTTGTTAATGGATTATAATCGAAGTCTTGGGTGTAAGGGAGTGACTGAATCGAGAAAACCTGTATAGGAACTGGGCTAACTGCTTCTAAAGAGATTAGAGATCGAAGTCTTTGGTGTAAGAAAATGAATGATTTGAAACTAACTGTATGGCATCAGGGCGAACATCTTGAAGCGATTATTAAGGATAGAAGTATTAGGTGTTAGAGAAGACGAAAATAGGATCAGAGTAAAGGCCATGCAGAAAATATTTTTTAATTCTTTCTTCACAAAACCTGGAAGCTTATTCGACTAAACTAAGCGAAGCAAGACTTGAAGGAAATTATCTGATGATTTCTGGACGTTTTTTTAATTTCTTCTTTTTTCAACTGTATGCCCATAAAAAAAAATCACTTTCTTTTTAATATTTTTGTTTTAGATAAGGCGGTAGCCGTTTACACCCGATTACACATTTTTGCTGCTATTTGAGGTGCGTTTTTTGCGGCGATTTTGGTCATAGTAAAGAATGGTTTTATTGCGAACACCAAGATTACCTGGACAAATGTCTCTTTAGAAGCATGAGACAAAATTTATATTTAATTATATTTTCAAAAAATGCCTCAGAAATCGCCAGGGTAAACGGAGCTTTAGAGCAGGAGGTGCGAATACAACTTTTTCAAAGTGCAGAAGGAAAATATCAGCCACTTTAAGGTCCGTTTTTTCGCCTGTCCTCACAGCGTGATGCAAAACCTGTTTCCAGAACATCAACCAAAAAAACGGCCAACCAAAAAGACGTGTTGATCGGCTCGCATTCACAATCACGAAACGATAGTTTCGAGTTGAGGTTGGATTTGATATTGGTATTTTGTATTTAAAATATAGGACATATAGTTTTAATCTTTCAGGGAATGCTGCCAACACTTGTTATATATCATATTAACCAAAGCAAATGGTAGTACTGAGATCTACTAACAATACGTACCAACTATATATACTAATTTGTCAATATAGTTTCCTGGCAAATCCTGTCATAAATAAAAATCTTTATTTCGTTTTGAACCCGGAAGCGGTTTTTGCATAGGATTGACGTCACACTTTAAAGCTCCATAAAAGACTGAAGCGAAACCATAAAAGACTGAAGCGAAACCATAGAATCAGCCAAAATCCGGCCAACAAAAAACCTATACCTTTTAGTAGCCGGTCGTAAATTATTGGAAATGTAGGTCAGAAAAAACACTTCACTCCACTCGTAAGATCAAAGCACATCTTCCGACACGGGTGAAAAACGCACTGTCTTGTATTATGCGAATTTCTTTCGTATTATATGACCAGGGAAAGAAAACAACAAGCACTAACTTTCCACGAACGGCCTTAACTTTAGAGGTTTACTAAACGCCGGTAAATCTCCAATGGTTTTCTTTGTAAACACGACGAACTTCTGAGCATGCGCAGTGCGTTTTTCACCCGTGTCACATCCTTCCAATTAGTGAGAAGGGCCAGGGAGGATCTGGGGCCGTCTTTAATTACGACTGCGAAAGGCACTACACTGATATTACGGTCGCTTAATACAAAGTGATCTTTAGGTTCCATTAGACTTGCTACAAGTCGACCACTCTCTTTTTACCTCTGCCATGGAAAGAGAATTTGTTAAGCGTGAGCGTATTACGAGCGACGGAGTCACGACTTATGCGTGAAAACAAGTCTGAATCATAACCGGCACTGAGAAGAAACTTCAACCACTTATCTTCGCCATATCAACAGATTCACAATTAATTCAGACAAGGCTAGAATACAGTGAATAAAGGTAGGATACAGGGATAAGAATATGTGTTGACAGGGACCAAGCAACTTCTGTTGACAATTTTGTCTTAAGTCAGAAGTATAGCTTATTTTTTGTTGCATTGAATTTGATCATTTTTGCTCGCTTTTCGCCATACAAAATTACTTCTTTTTTTTTAATTCTAACGAAAAGTTAAGTTTTAAGTTCTAAGTTCTGTGCTTGTTTAAAAATATTGTTGTCTTTGACTCAAAATTTAGGAATAATTGACGTGCGTTTCGTTCAGCTAGAGGCATGACTGCCGGGAGATCATTATAAACATAAAAAGGATAATGTAGGCTACTATTTCGTTGCTCTTTTTTTTTTTTCTTCTTTTTTTCTTTTTATTCTTCTCTATGTCGGTGCACGTGTCATTACTTAATCATTTTTATTTTCCTTGCTCAAATGATATTTTATTTATTTTTTGTTCATTTCATTTATTTCAATTATTCCTTTTTTTTTTTTTTTTGTTCGTTTTCACTTTTATTTGTATTTGTATTGTATTTTGGTCGTTTGGTTTTATTTTATTTGCTTTTGACTGGGTTATGTTTTATTTGTTTTTCATTGAGACGTTTTTTATTGAAAGGTTTTTTTTAAATTGAAAACTCAATCTTTTTGTCAAAGCAATCAAAAGTTTAGTGTTCTTCGTCATAGACGAATTAATGTCATAACCAGTAAGCAATATAAAGCATCGCTTCCAGCCAGATGAGCGGCATTAATTTTCTAACCAATCACAGACTGTCGTGATTTTTTATAGCCGACCCTGTGCTCAAACCCTTTTTTCTAACTGAAAGCTATTGACAATTGAATCCACTGCATTATAAGTCTCAGAAAAGTCCAACAGTCTTAATCTGTGTGATATTTCATTATTTAACTAAAAACTACTCGAGATATGATTTTGAAAACGAAGGCTGAAAGGCCACCCGGGTTTTTTCTCTATGCACAGCGAAAATTTCCAAGTATTTTCTATTATTATATGAAATAGAGTGTGATATTGAGTGACATCAAAATGATAAGATTGATATCCCCACACCCACCAGTGGCCAGTGGGGATACGATTTATATCAACACTGGTGGTGTCAAATTTCGACTTTTTGCTCAGCAAGTTTCCGTTATTTTTCATTGAAGACTTCATATAACTAGACGCTCTTGGAGCGTTCACTGGGTTGCCTGTGCGAGAGCTCGCCCACTCACCAATCCTATATACTCTTATTTCTTACCAAAGTGTTCCTTTTGGGTTCAAAGTCCCCCTTTATTAAAAACATTTTAAATTCTAGTAAGGCATTAGTGTTGCGTTACTGACTTGTTAACGCGTATTAGATTTCTACTTGACCTACTAGAGTACCTTTCAAGACTAGCTGATGAAATAAACATAACTATTTCAGTATCGAAACTGTTCGCTGCAAAACAAACGCTTTATCAATGTAAATACTTTTAGCCAAAATGTGTTTAACTGGTCATTTGTTTTTCCCTGGCCATTTGTTTTTGTTTTCTGTATTTTCATAAATGAAAATATTCATCAAGGAGTCTTTGCAGTTCGCTTTCTTGTAGATCACTATCAGCTCGTCTAACTTCTACAAGTTTTTGGAGTCAGCTTTCATCAAAGCTTTGTTTGTCACTCGTTTTGTAGTTTGTCTCTCGTTCTGTAGTTTGTCTCAGTATATTTTTTTGTATCTGAGATCTGGTAAGATCTAGCTTGATCATAGCTAGGTAGTTTATAGATTCTCTTAGTCTATTTTGTCTAGTTCTACGATTTTCATACCGTAGTTTGCTCATAGATTCTCAAAGATAGCTCACAGATTCTCAGGCTTCTCTCTTTGAGTATGTGGACCAACCCGTTCCAAAATCGCTCAATAACATCTTTTAGTGTGTGTCTACCACGTACGGCGTGTGTGTTTGTAAGTAGTTTAAGCGTAGTGTTAAAAAACCTAAAGACAATAGTACGCAACGTGCCTACAGACAAACTAGTACTTCACGAACCCTGAACGAATGAATTAATGGTAACACAAGACTATAAATACATCGATGTCGTGTGGCCACTTCATTGGACATTGGACATTGTTTACAAGTTCTCGACCAATCATGACGTGTGAAATTATGGTATACCTGACCACGGAAAAACGGATCTCATTTTAAGACTGGTTTGCTACCATAGCAACCCAGTAATAAACAGAACATTACATGGCTGCTTGGAGATACGAATTTTATCTTCTCGTGCTGATATTATCTCTCGTTCGCTGCGCTCATTCGTGAGAGAGATAATATCAACACTCGAAGATAAAATTCGTATCTCCGCGCGACCATGTAATATCCTATATATATCTCTTGTCAACATGAAATATTTCCATCAAAAACATTGAAATGTGTTATTTCTAAAAGATATTTGGTGAATCATTTCACGAGTTATTTTTAGTTTCTTTATTTTCGAGTGAGAGCTAGCTACTGTTAATCAAGCTCTAAAACCTGGAACAAGGAAATATGGAGATGCGACTGAAAGTGAGTGTTCGCTGATTGGCTAATTCGTTCGGGGTGGGTGAGAGAAGTGAAATCACCTGGAAGTTTGACGGTTTTCGTCAAAGACAAAATTGAAATACAAGACAAGTTAAAAAAAGTTTATTTACTAAGTTATCGGCTCGATTAAATATTAATTCCAGGCTTATAGTGCTTGTAACCATGTACTTGATCTAGATAGAGTTGTTTATTTTGTAAAATTTGTGACAATTCAATCAATGAATATTGTATTTTTGAATCTAAGTCGCAAAAATAGTAAGTGCAAATTAGGGGGTCACCGTACTTATAGACGAGCAATTCCTGTCCGCGCAGGACTGGGTTCTAGTACCTTGACATCCACTTGAAACTTGTCTACTTGTCTACTCGACTACTTGTCTTTGCAATCCTCAGAGGCCCTAAGACCGATTTCGAATTGATTTTGGAAGAAAGATGTCAACTTAATTATTTATTGATTCATTTTTACAAAGTTGTTTAGAGACAAAACCACGACCAAGTCGGGTAGTGAAAAGCTTAGCATGTTTCAAAAGATGTCCTATTTTACCTCAAAAGTAGCATGAAATAACGAAATACTTTGTTAACTTATAGAAAAGGATTCAGATTTAGATATTATTTAGATAAATTTTCAAAACAACGCAAATATGACTACTTTATTGACCTCGATCATAAGCAAAAACAAAAGCAAAAAATCTAGAAATAATCAATAAGAAAAATAGAAGAAATAGTGAATTTTTTTTTGAAAACTGCAATGAAATAAATATAATAAGTAAGATAAATATTCTGATGAAATCAGTGCCATATCGTTGGAGAGAGCGTGAACATTCCTTACCCATTGTTAACATTATCCAATGGAAACAGGCTGCTTGTTTTTCGAGAAGCCAATCAAAATTACAATAGAAAATTTCGAGCCAACTTTAATGAAATTCGACATCGTGGAGGGAAAGGCGTTGCGTGAACATTCCTTACCATTGTTAACATGGGCCAATCGAAATCAGCTGCTTGTTTTTCGAGACGCCAATCAAAACCCAAAATAGAAAATTTCGAGCCAACTCTAATGAAATTCCACATCTTGGAGGGTAAGGCGTTGCGTGAACATTCCTTACCATTGTTAATAAGAGCCAATCGAAATTAGGTGGTTTCTTTTTCGAGACGCCAATCAAAACCTACGATAGAAAATTTTAAGCCAACTCTAATGATATGCCACATTGTGGGGAGAGAAGCTGGGTGTCGGCCCTAGAACGTCTGCGAAAGATCGGTCATTATTTTTTTTAATGCATTCATTATATTAACGAGCATGCGCAGTGAAGAATAGCGGTTCTCGAAACGAGACTTAGTCAACCAATTGTGATCATTTATATATACTGTGGGTCTTTTTTTAAGTTTCTTTTTTCTCATAAGATTTGAAAACATTTTTCATGTAATTGCTTTTGATTGTTTTGCCACCACATGCACGGGGTCTCTAGGACTCTAAAATTAACGAAACACGGCACAGCGGGAAAGGAAGTGAATATTGGAAATTTTGAGAAACAACACGAAAGATTTAATTTTGACAAACTCCTTCCATTATCATGAACTTCATAGTTACGAAGGAATAGTAATAACTGAGGGGAAAAAATAAAGAAAAAGTGTTAAAAATTATTCACAAATTACTTGAGCATTTACTTTAAAAAGATATTTTTGTCAATCTCACGTGTCAGCTCATTGAAATTGGCCCCGAAAATATTAGTAACGTTTTTTGTTTATCTGTGGTGGCTTCTCTTCCAGCTGTTTTGCCAAAAAAAAAAATCGTCAACAAGCGACGAGCTTACCACTCAAATCGATTCCTTTCTCTCTCTCGTGATTGGTTCCGATCAGATGATGAACAAAATGATGCAATTAATGGTCCCAAAAATTGAACTGATGCACCAATCAGATTGCAGGATTCGGTAGTGTAGATTGCAAAATGGATACGCTCATTAAATAGTCTATATATATATATATATATAGTTCAGCTTGTTCGTTTCGTTCTATCGTTCATTTAGGTTTGTCCACTGTTCATTATTTTTTCTTCTTTCGTTCGTGTTAATGATAACTATTGTAAATTAACTTGGATAACTTTTTAGTTATGGCTAGTGGATAACTTGTATCACGATTCCGGTTTTATTGTATAACTGTGTTCTAGTACTTTATTCTTTAGAAATATATATGTATTATTAAAATACGTATTATTTCGACTTAATTGTTCATCGTCGTTAATTTGCTGGCTCGAGTTTCTTCATCAGTCTCGTTACTTAGTTGATACGTTCAGTCCTGTTTTGAATTTTCGACTATTTGGATCAGTCCTATTTCTGTGTTTCTCGATTCAGAATCACTGCTAAATAATACTTATTTTGAAATCCACTTGCTATTTTAACAGAAAATGGACCATAACTTCACCGTCAGTAGCTACGAGAAGTGTAAAGCCCCAACTCAAGAAGTGGTCATTCTAGTCCTTCTCAACAGTTGGGGCTGTATTCTTGGAACTTTAGCCAACGCTCTCGTCATTTTCATAATCTTGAACATGCGATGCTTAAGAATAAGTCGAAACTACATTCTCGCTTCTCTGTCAGGATCAGATCTAATATCATGTGTTCTCTGGCAGCCTCTCCTAATTGACAGTATTCTAAATGGACTTCGACTTGACTTTCTGGTGACATTTTGTACCTTTTTTGCAAGTCTCGCCTCCTTGAATAATCTGATTTGTCTTACACTGGAACGATTCATAGCTGTGCATTTTCCATTTCGTTACTTGAATTTTCTAACTGGTCGACGAGTTGGATTCATCTGTTTCTTAGCGTACAGTATTTCCTTACTGTTGGCTAGCCTCATCGCCACCGAAAACCTACCATATCAAGTCATTCATGTTTATATCCTTATCCTGACTTTTCTCATGTTGTTATTTTACGCCAATATTTACTTCACGGCTATGAAGCAAGTACAAAAGATACAAGCTATGCAGAAGACACCCCAAAGTGCTAGAAAATCTTCCCAGATCATCAGTGCAAAATACACAACAACATCAGTTGGGATTGTTGTTGTCATATTCGTTCTGAGCTGGCTGCCCTACCTTTTACTGCCAGCGGTTCCCCTTCAGTATTTTAGCCATGTCTTTCCATGGATCAACACATGCGCTATTCTGCAGTCAAACATCAACCCGTTCTTGTACTTCTGGAAGTTTGCTGCATTTAGAAGAGAATCCAAAAGGTGTTTCCAGAAGTTGAAGAACGGTATGGGAATATTCTAACAAGAAAGGACACTTCGTGGGAAGAGAGCCTCTCTCAATCGAGATACGAACAAGACCCGTAGTATATGAGACAGCTGCAGACATCTAAAAGGTGTTTGGAGAAGTTGAGGAACAATATATATTATATGTTCTAATAACAAGAAAGGACTCCCTCAATCGAGATACAAACAAGACCTGTAGTATATGAGACAACTGCAGGCAGACATTCCACTGTCTTATACAGTTGTACATAGGAGGACATCCTGAACCAAACAAGTTTACTAGATTAATTAAAACTGTAAATTTTCAAGACAAGTGAAATAAGAAAAAAAGTCAAGGAGTAATAACTGCTAAGAAGACTTGCGATCGAGAGACTAGAAAAACAAACAAGGAAACAAACAAGGACTAACGGATGGCCAAACAATTTGATTATTTGATGAATGCCGCACAAGAAAAAATAAATACATCCTGATATCATTAAAAATTTTAATCAAATGATCAGTTAAGTCTGGGAATATAAAAAAACATGCAGAATTTAAAAAAAAAAACAATGTTCAAGAGATCGTTGCAAGGGGTAAAAAACGGCACGTCAGAAACTAAATATCGAACTTATAAACACTTAACAGGAAAAAAAAAGCTATGAGGATATTTCTTCGCTTTCTTGAAATTATTTAGAACTATATTAATACTACTGATGTTGAAAAAGCGTAATTACTACATAAGTACAGGAAGCTTATAGTTCAAGTGAGGACTGACAAATGAATAGTTTTCTTATCCATCACTTATTTATCTTTTAATGATATGAAATTCATTTCCTTGGTATATGAAAAGCAGAAAAAAGTAGTCTCCTTTACAGCCTTTCTTAGTGCCGGTCTCAAAAGGAGGGATTTTGAAAACGAAACTAAAAACGGCTGCTTACTAGAATAATTTAGAACGATAATATATTCGACTGTGAAAAAACACTCGTTATTCACTACAAAAGTACAGGAAGCTATTGAGTTCAAGAGAGAAAAGAAGTCAATGGTTCAGTTAATTTTCTTATTTACCAGTAAGCCATTTGAAAAATATACGAAAGCGGCTTAAAGTATGATATTTCTAAAACCTTGTTTTTGCAGGTGTATATTTCGTCTGTTCATTTTTTTGGGGGTGTTCTCGGCAAGTTTTTGTTTCAAGGTATTCAACGACATCGATCCTGAAGAAGACCAACCAAGGATGGTCGATGCGTAGATTGAAGCAAACGTTTGCAGAGAATCCAAAAAAAATGGACAGACGAAAAGCTTAAAGTAGTTGTTAAATAATGTACATTAATGGCAAACACATTTTGCAACGGATTACTTTAAATATCTTAAAATATTAATATTTATATTTATTAATTAAGTTAAAACTTCTATTTATCATTTCCAATCCATATTTATCGAATGTACAATAATATACAATAATATTTATCTAGGTTAGTTTCTACCTTGTACCATAGATTAATAAACTAAATATACTTTTCTTTTTTCATATGTTATTTATTCGATTATCTATTTACTAACATCAATGCACCAGCTGAGTTGATCGCCTTCTCCGAAAGGAATTATGGGTCACTATTTTTGATTAGCATTTTTCGAGTATTTTCCGAGTATACAATATAGACTTTTCTTGTTGATTAAAATATAATTCCGCCATGAGTTCGACTAGCGCTTACGATTAATTTAAAGGAAGGAAGAACTCGTATTTCATAAATTATCTCGGCAGAATAATGGGAAATGGTAATCAAAATACGATGACGAATCCTCAATTCTGATTGGTTGACCTTGAGTTTGTTCTTAATTTCAACTCAGCTTGTGACTATTCATATTTTTTTATAATTCCTTTCGTGTGTATATACTAGAAACTACAAGTGACTCATTGGATATTCCACGGTATGCCACTCAAAACCATTGTATAACTAGTAAGTGCTGATGTTGAATCAATATTTTGTAAATATTAAGCTTAAGTACTAGAACTATTTTTTTGTTTTCTGTCAATTTATTTGGAGATTTCTTTTCCTAAGATGAAAATAATCAGAAAGCAAAGCTATACTCATCTACGTGTTATTTTCTTTCTTTCTTTCTGGCTTTCCGCTTCCATTCATTCATTCTTCCTTTCATTCTTTCTTTCTTTTCTGAGTGGAGGGAAGTAAATTCGCATGGAAGAAACAAACAATGAATCACAGATGAAACGCACGTCAAGAAATCATTGAATTTCTCGGAAATATTTTTTTGTTTTGTTTTCATAAGCCATTTGATTGTCCACAGTTTATGTCGTAATCAATCTTCAATCTTCAAATTTCACAATCACCACGTATCAGGAGGCATAAATGTTGCACCTGCAGGTATAATTAACACCAAATGATCTGACTATTTGTTGGGATTCTATCAAATTGAGAGAGCATATATATTGTTCTCTTGATTTTATTCAATAAATGCTCACAGAGTTTAATTTCTTAAACTAAGGTCAAACGTCGAACTTTATATGAGCTGAACCTAATGACACCAAACTAATGACACCAAACTAATGACACCAAAGAATACCGTCTTATTATTCACTTTTTTCAGTGCGTACGTCTCATTTTGAGTTCGACTTCGAGTTTTTTTTTTTTTTTTTTTTCGATTGAATGAGCCTCAGGTCGCTTAAAAGTCAAGACAAAACACCTCAGAAAAACTAAGTTTACCGTCTTATTATTCACTTTTTTCAGTGCGTACGTCTCATTTTGAGTTCGACTTCGAGTTTTTTTTTTTTTCGATTGAATGAGCCTCAGGTCGCTTAAAAGTCAAGACAAAACACCTCAGAAAAACTAAGGAAATAACAGAACAATTTCCTCCCATCAAAAGCCTACTAAGTACATCATTAGACTATTTACAACCGCTCCTACGATTTCCTTCCGTATGGGGCCCGGGGTAAGATGAGTGGGTGTGTATATCAACACAGGCTATGCACGATCAAGATTGGTGTAATAAAGCCTTTCGTGCTGAAGTAGATTTTGAGAGGAAAATTAATGACAAGAAAAGGTGTCTGAGAAAAATTCATTTTCCAGTGAATACAACTTGGTTTATTATAACATAACGTACGAAGAGTTTTTCAAAATGAAATGCAACGTTTGCAAACACGAAAGAGTTTTTGACTAATTTGCATACAGAGCATGCGCAGATGGTTTTCACTCTTGTCGCTATAGCTTATAAAACTAAAAAGTCATCTTTACGGTATGTACACAAAGGACTATAGGCCCATTGCAGCATGTTCCCAATACAGTACAATGAGAACAAACTAACAGAGTGGTTTCACACCAGCCATGTCGGGTTGTGAGGCAGGAACACTGCAATGTCTTTGCATGCGATTTAATTTCTCCAAAGATTGAAGGAAATTCCTATTGCTTTGACCTTAAACATGGCTACCATAAAATCACTCTACTGAGAATCAAAATTCATTACATTATACGACAAATTGAGATGCTCTGGAAATTGCTGCAAGGAGTCTGTCCTTTTCATAAAGAAACTGCTTCGTCATTCGACAAATTCAAAAACACATAAAATAAGTTGTTGTTAAATTAAAGATATATAGCTTTCTTCCTGCCGAAAGTCCTTTCAAATCCGCTTCTCATTCTACCAAAAGATGTTGTCGCTCTTAATCTCTCGTGGCTCGAGCTTGAACGCAGTTTGTCCGTTGAAGTACTATGAAGCTTGTTCAGTAAGAAAGGCCCCTTTGGCTTGTCGTTGGAAGTCCTTTCAATGACATCGTTATTGTCATGATTTTCAGCGTAAGTGTCGCTACTCTCAGTGGGTGAAATCCCAGTCGACTTACCCAGTTCTGTGTTACCCGACCCTGATCTAGCTCTCTGAAGAGCAAACATTTTAGGCTTTTGGTTCGTTTTATTTTCATCTTCTATCTTCAGTTTGTTAGCGGACGAAGCTCCTTTGACTTTCTCGATCGAGAATGGATTTTTTTTTCTCTGTGAGACAGGACTATTACTTTTTGACAAGAATTTGTATTTCGTGGTTGTTTCTTCGGGCGTTGCAGAATTGTTCAATTCCCGAAGCGATTTCAGTTGTTCTGGTATATTGTTGTTACTGTCCTTTCTTCGTCTCATTAGCTCAGGGCTTTTGTTTTCTGGGTTCCTGCCATTAGTAGACGAATCTTCCTCGCTCCGTTCAGAATTCGACTTCGGTTTCTCAAACATCCCGACACCCCATTTTCTTCTTTCTAAAGACGGTGACCTTTTGAGGCTTATCGAAGGAATCCTTAAAGTGTCTTTTCTGTCATTCTTTTGACTCAAAACTCGTTTCAAAAGTTCCTTGAGTAGCTCTTGTACTTCTATGTAACCTTCAGAAATGGATACCTCGTAAAAAGTGCACTCTAGTTCGTTGGAGAACCCAATTCCTTCTTCAATATCAACTCTCCTAAGATGGTCCAGGTCTTTCTTAGTAGCCACGATCACCATAGACAGCGATTCTATATTTCTATGGTCTTTGATGTATTTTGCTATGCTGCGTGCTTCGTCAAAGCTTGATCGATCAACGATTGAGTACAAAATGATGAACAAATCACCTCTACGTGTATAACGTCTGATCTTCACATCAGTGTTCTGCAAAAAAATGAAAAGATTTTCAGGATTAGATTCAGAATTTTGTTCTGGGATTTCATGCCGAGTGAATGTTTCTAGAGGGTTTCTTGGAAGATGTACCCCTGGCTGAAATATGTCGTTAAGTTTTACTAACTCCCGTATTTTCATGATCATTAGAAACGGAGCACGAACACCCGGTGGCTCTTCCTAGATCTACTAGTTTTGGTACTTTGAATGTTAAATTTTTAAAACAAATTATTACAATATTTTAGGTCGTAAACAGAATAACCTGTTTCCCTTGTTGTCTGAAAGTTCGTGGGGATCCTTTTTCCGCCCTACACATTTTTCGTGCACAAAATTAAACGTGTAACTTTCAAAAAAGACAACCTTGCAACCCTTATTACATCAAGTCATTGATGCAAAAGTTACAAGAAAGTCATTCCTTGGGGTACAGGGGTATGGATTGAATCTATGGCCCTCTACCACTTGCGCCTTTATCCAACACTGAAAGGATTGACTTGAATCGTACCTCACCAGCTGTATCCATGATATCCACGTAAACGTCTTCGTTTTCGATCTGTAGCGTGTGTCGATACGTTGATTCTAAAACACGAATATAAATAGTATTAGCCACTTGATATATTAAGTACGAGATGAGAGAATGACGCAGGATCTGCATAACCAAGAGAAACTAAGGTGCCCATGCTGCAACTGACATGCGCCATGCAGTATAATTCAGATTCTAGCGAATTTTCCAGGTAGAATATGTAATGGCAACTGGTCGCGGAAAATACAATTCAATCACCACAGCATGATGGGCAGCGGTTTGTTGTGTGGCTTTCCGATAGTTGCAAGGCTGATTACATCATACACCATTTCTGAGTTCAATAAACAGGGTGCATTATGGTCTAGGTTGGGTACAAAAACTACTACATATTAAAAAATGAACAGAATATATACCAAAGCTAGACCACAATGCAATATGATAAACAGAATGCATTTTGATAATATGATCAAAAATTCTCAACACTTTTTGTCCAAGATTGTAGCTCACAATGTGCACCTTGTGCGTTCCTCACAAGAGGTCTATGGTACCTTTCACTATTGTTTTCGATTATGCGCAACAGTTACACTCGTCTGTGTCAGCTTTAGAGTTAAGATTCTCTTTCACCTCAAACGCCTGTGTCGTACATGATGTATTTAATCATTTCTATATTGCCGTACTTACCTAGCGTCTGGTCATATTCTCCGATAAATCTTCGTGTCACAAACCGTACAGTAAGAGCTGGAAATAAAAAAACACGACAAATATTTTTCAAACCAAATTTACACACAAAATCATTACAATGATAGTTAAAAAGACTCAAAAACAATATTCTTTCCTCCCCGTCAAATGTGCTACTGAATCTCGCAGATTGTCTTTCTATTCAAGAAATGTGAATCTATAGAAATCTTTGCCTGACTCTATTTTTGTACATGCTGATAATGTAACCAGTTTCAAAAGGCAAATTTCAAAACATATGTAATCAGCTGACTGCCCAACAGATAATCTTCAACAAGAGGGGTGGTTGTATTGGAAAATAAAATAAATCAGATATATAATAATAGACGAAAAATATATATAATAATTGATGGGCGCGCCTGTTAAGATGTTGTTATACCACAACTTGATTTTAAAGTGCGTTGTATTCGTACCAACAGTGTGGTCCAGTCATATGGATCTTACACTAGCACTAGGCAATTATTTAAATCCAAATTAATTAACTTTTTGATGTAACAAAATTTTCTCGGACGATACCATAAAGGTTATCGCAATCAGGTTCTTCTTGTATTACCGCGTGTATTCTCCATTCGACTATTCACTTCATTTAGAATCAATATTGAAAGTATTGTACCTGGGATTAGGTGCACTTTAAGGCCTTGTTTACATTGAGGTCACTGCTAGGACTAACGCTTGTAACAACTAATATTCTTGAAGATTGTAGGCTATGGACGTGTTAACATGAAAGTAAGACCCTTCCCTAATACTAGGATCAGTACAGTGTTTTTATCTCAGATTACCTAATACTAGGGTCACTCTATATTCATGCTGCTAGGTCATGATGCTGTTATTATGAAAGTAGGGTGACCCATCTGTAGAACCTACCCTAGTGGTTTTGGTGTCCCCTGGGGAAAGAAAACAGAAGACCTATCTGTACTACTAGGGTCACTTTACATTCACTAGGTCAGACCTACGAAGCTGTTAACAGGAAAGCTTATAGTGAAGAAAAACAAGAGACCTATCTAGAACGTCACCCTTCACATATTAAAACAGACCTAAAATTACCATCTAGTCTAAGAAAGAAGATTAAAGCATAAATACTAGTTTCCTAGCTTTCCATTCATCCCGGTCCTCTCATTTTTGTCAAAAACTCATCTCGAAAAAGGTCACATCGTTCTGAAGTTTCGCAGCGGTCTCGATTTGAATAATCTAATAAATTAATATTCTTCCTTGGGCTACCTGTGCCATGCCTTTCAGTGACTTCAAAACGAAGCCGAAGCCTACAAATCCTTTGTTTGTCAATATTCATTTACTGTTATCAAGGATTTCGTTCTGACCGAAGGTCAAAAAGACCAAATTAACGCTTCTGTCTCCAGCTAAGAATGGAATTGTAATAATAGTATTCTACTCGATAACACTCGTGCCGACAGATCCACATGCCCTCAGAAAAAAAACCCGAACAGCATGGGATTCTTGGTACATTGCGAACATTTTTACAAATATCCCAAGATTATTTCAGGCTAAACCTTATCTTTGACGTAGAGGGCTGGGCAATGAAATGACTAGATAAAGCTTAAAACTCAAAATCTTTAATTAAGAAATTTGTAAGCTAAATCAAAATGTCTGTTTATTGTTTTGACTATATTTTACCTTTTTTTCCTAAGAAAAATATTTTATTTCCGGACTTGTTCAGAGTCTGATGTAACCTATATGAAATTTGATGGCCTATTATTTGTGGGGAACGAATTGCTGCAGTTCGTTCTTTATTCTTACCAGATTTTCCAACACCATCTTTTCCCAGTAGAACGACGCGTAGTGGTTTGCCGGTTGTTTGTTGTTGTGCAGTTCTTCTTCGTCTCATGGTTACTTCAGTTTCTGTACGAAAAAAATAGAACTTACAGTCTATGGTGACGGAAAAAGACCTAAGTCTAAGACAGGCTTTGTTTGATTCAGCAAATATAGTAGCGCACTGTCATTTGCTGATAACAGAGAATCAGATAATTTAGAGAAATTCAAGTCCAAACCTCGATAGAAATTTTCACAAAACTTGAGGTAAATAATAAAAGTTCGAGATAAACAATTCTAGAAGTCTGTACCGTTTTATTAGAACGATATCAAAACTACAATAATGGCAAAAATTAAAGCGGATGGCGCGAAGGAACTAAATTATCCGTACATGTTATATATAATATTCTTTTTACCAATTTAACGAAGGGAACCTTTCCTGATTTGCTTGTAACAGTTTCCACAAGAATAGGATTGCGTGAACACTCGTATCAATATAAGTCGAAAGATCGCAAGCAGTTTACTGTCTTATCACTCTTGACGTATCTAGTAATACTGTCAAAGACTAGCGCCCTCTTCAAATATGATCATAACGAACGTAATAATTGATTGTACTTACTGGAAAAATCTCAAAGCTCCGAAGTCTTAGGTACAACAATGAATAAGTGCGACTCACTCTTGCTCCCACGCCATACGTGAGTATTACCGACGTGACGGCTATGCGGCCAATTACTTGCTCAATTTATCAGAAAGACTAATTTCTAGTTGAGCTTTCGAAATTGTAAACTGTTTAATAGGTATAGCTTCAGAGCTGTCAGTAGTTATCTTGACTTTTGGCCGTAGACATTTGCCTCGGGATACGGGAATTCTTTGAATTAACTTACAGTACGAGGGTCCAATTTAACAGCTCATCACGTCCGATGATAATAACATGCACGAAAAACCGTGTGGAATCCGAGCTGTAAACGTGGAAGAACGCTTCGTGTCTGAACCGAGACAGATACAGCGACGCTACCAACTACCTGAAATATCACCCCTTATCAAAATAATAAACAATTAGCTACTTACGATGATCTACAAACACGTTTGAAGCGAACCGAGTTGTCGTAAAGAGAGATTCACCTCTCACCCTCCCTCTTAAAAAAATGAATTCTGCCGACTCCTGCTTATTTAATCAAGCAGTCATCGTAATCACGATATAAGACATGATTAATCTCTAGCTCAGGAAGAATATAATGGTTCTTTAATTTTCTTTCGATTGGCTTTATCTTGAGTTTGTTTTAGAAGAACGTCGTCCTGGTTTCCGCGGCTGACCTGTGACGTCATTAGTCTGACAAGTATCGTTTCTCAATATCAAATTGAGCAATGAATTCAGTGAATCACGTAAAATGATGAGTAAGGTCACTGTATGAAAGACTGACGAGTTCTTTCGATTTGAAATGAGTACAGATCTTCAAATCAAAATGTTTACAAATTCGTCAGTCCGAATAAGATTTATCCCCAGGTCTCCCCGAGCTGTTTGGCGTCGCGTACGACTCGATTGCGCATGTGCGTTCTTAGGTCTCGTGACGCTTTGTCGAAGCTTTAGTCATGACTTATTTAGCTCTAGACCGAACCAATGTATTTAAAATCAAAATCTAATGCCTCATACTAGAGGTTTTAATGCAAAAACGTTCAAGCCGATCTCTCGCCGATGAGTAACCGATGTCTTTCCGAAGTGAACAACTGAATCACTTGACGGGATTCTTTGATGATGACTAAAGCTAGGAGTGCTATATCAAAGTCGATGAAGAATTTTAAAATTTCCTGTAATGTTTTCCACCCAGCTTTTAAAAGGGTGGTCGTGTGTCGAATGGCTTAACGAGATGAAAAGTTAGAAATTCATAAAATCTCCTTTGGTGTAGACAACTTTCTCCGTCAATTCAATTTTGTTTTGAAATTAACTACAACTTTTTCAATCAATTTTGCATTTTGTTAACTGTCATTTATCCATTTAACTAAAACAAATAACTTGTTTTGCTTTAGGAAATAACGGCTTTATTTTTCTAAAAAACGATCTCATTTTTCATTTTACTAAAAAAAATATTAATTTATTTTACTAAAAAAAATAACGGGTTTTAGAAACAAACGATAACTTCGTCAGTATAAGTCTGAAACTGATTAAAAATTTATATATTTTGTATGCTGTGTATCTTATATAGTGTAAAGGTATACATACTTAAAAGTTGTCTGTAAAGAGAAACCATTATCATACAAATGTAACCAAAGACAAATCTAGATAAATCTGGAGCACAGGAAAGGATCGATTATCTTGTGGGTTTTTGCCCTTTTTTTTCGAATTCATTTTCAATCTTCGTAATGTTTTCCTGCTTACTTACTTGGTTAATGTCTTACGAGTCTATCGTTTCTGGAGAGAATTTATCGCTTGATATCGATGTCTATAAAACAAACGGGGAAGCTTTCGTCCCAGTATACCAGCAGAAGCATCAATGTTGAGTATATAGTCATTGTGCAGACAGCCGGTGTTTTCTCTCTCATTTAATCCTACAACTTAGTAAAGTGTCGCAGAGAACACACCGTAACGTATAGATAGTATTTCCCCAGACAACAGTGAAGTCAAGTACAGGTCTTCGCAATTCACACCAGGCAAATCTTTATAACGACTATTGTATTCGGATTGACGTCAGTAATAAACGTGATTCACAAATAGCACATATCATCGATGTTTCTCGACCAGATATAGAATCAGTAATCCTGTTAGTGATATATAGACTAGACCTTCGTACGCGCTACATGTCACGACGCATTATTAAATCAAACTTTCTACAGGTTATAGACCTGCACATTGATACACCGACAAAACCCGTGTCAACAACAACCTTTGTAGCATGCCTCGTGGAGGGATGATATATCGGTGATTATTGATCGATGATGGTATGGGTCTATTAATACAAACGCTCTACTATACGGCTAGGCTAAGACCTGCACATAGCATTACAACCGTGTCAACAACAACCTCAGTAGCATGCCTCGTGGAGGGATGATATATTAGTGATTATTGATCGATGAGTATGGGGTCTATCAATACAAATGTTCTGCAGGCTAAGACTCGCACATGCATAGGTGCACACAACAGTCGTGTTAATAACATTCGTGTCAATAACAGCCCTTGTAACATGCCTCGTGGACCGAGGAATATACCGGTGATTATTGATCGATGGGCAGGGATCTATTAATGATGAGTGACCTTCTAGGAGGTTGTTGTTGGATGTGACGAACTACGTCAATCACAGACATACTTAGGGTGTTTTGTGGCTTGAAGTTTTAATTGAACATGAGTGGATCAAAAAGATACATCGCAATACTTGTATATGAACGTAATAGGACAATTGGATCACTCAAGCCCTGCACAGAACGACGGACGTGCCGAAATTTTAGGGCCACTTGGGGTCAGTGCGATTGAGACCCATTATGACTAGGTTGTCCAGACTTCATAAGATTTTAAAACGATTCATGTTTTTGACCTTCATTAAGAGAAAACAAACTCGATACTCTGGCTAGTGTATACACACTTTCGAAACTTTGCTGTTGCTGTTGTTGTCATTGTCGTTTTTGTTCAAGGTTGTTGCTGTTGTTGTTGTTGTTGTTCAAGGTTGTTACTAGAATGAAGTTAAGTTTCACCTAACAAAATTCGAAATATTTAGATCGCAAACTCTACCAACGCATTTCTTTTTTCAAGCTCATTAAAATATAAGATAATAATTCATTGACTTTTTTTTACAAATTAAAAACCCAGATGCCTTTTAGAAAACAAGAAAAACATTCCCACGCATAGAAGTAAAAATAAGACTAACGGATGTTTCAATGGGATTCGTATTCAAAGCATGAATGGATTTGTTTTCGAGTTTTCTGATTGGTTTGTTCAGATTGGAAACCATATGACAGTCATGGTATACGTCAATCGAGTTTTGCGTTTTTTCTGGGTATATTTTCTACAACTCTCGAATGTTCATATTAGTCTTGAAGAGGTTCACCAAGGAGCATATCATCAAAGTCAAGTGAATAATTGGCTGGAATGAAGATGTACAAGTTGCGTTCATATAAAGCGGAACCGGCATTATGAAAATAGACCACAAGAAAGAAAAGTGCTCTAAGATACTTTTAGGGCTATTTTATTTTAGGAAATGGGAAAGTTTAAAATAGCTAGGCCAATTTAATGGGTCTATTGATATACAGTGCTCAGTTACCCTTAGAGAATGGTGACGTAGTCTAAAATGGGACAACGCCAAGCCCAACTGAATGGCTCTATTAGCATCTATTACCTAAGGCACCCTCAAGGAATAGTAATATGGTCCAAAATGGGACAACATCAAGCCCAACTGAATGGGTGCGTTGGTGTACACTACTTAAGGTACACTCTGGGAAAGTCATTTGGTCAAAAGTGAGACAACACTTGGGCTAACTGAATGGGTCTATTACTATCCATTACTCAAGGTATTCTCAAGGAAAGGTTATTTGGTCTAAGATGGAACAACACCAAGACCAACTGAATGGGTCTATTGGTATCCATTACTCAAGCTACCCTCAGGGAAAAGTCATTTGGTCAAAAGTAAGACAAAACTTGGGCCAACTGAATGGGCCTATTACTATCCATTACTCAAGATGTTTTCAAGGAAAAGTTATTTGGTCTAAGATGGAACAACACCAAGACCAACTGAATGGGTCTTTTGGTATCCATTACTTAAGGTACCCTCAGGGAAATGTCATCAGACCAACTGAATGGGTCTGTTGGTAACCTCAAAATCCCTTACGTCAAACCGTAGGGCAACACTGAGGCCAACTAAATGGTCGGTTGTGGGTCAGGGCCCAAATACTCTGAGGGTATAGTGAGTCACGTGATCTGAAGACAGACTAGTAGTAAGGTAGGTCTACTGGTACAACATACTCAAAAGAATGGTCACTAATGGGACAAGAGCAAGCTGGTTGGGGCTGTCACGTTATGCAATGGTCAATCGAATGGCCCCATGTAATGAAAAATGGGACACTAATCCAAGCTGAAATGGGACATCACGGAGCCAAGCTAAATGAGTCTACTGCTAATGTATTACTCAAAAGAAAAGTCAATAGATCTATTATGGGACGACTATGAGTCAAGCTGAATGGGTCTATTGCTAATGCAGTACTCAAGAGAACAGTCACTAGATCTATATTCGCTTCGCTTTTAATTAATCTATTCTTTTGTCTTTTTATTATTTCTTATTGTTTTTTTCTCGTAACCTTGCCTACCTTGCTCTCATTGGTTATCTATTTTCTATCTTTATCATATATACACTACCTCCACTCTTATTCTCTCTTTTACTCCGACGAAGGACTAGCGTCCGAAACGTCAGTAAGTTATCTCTCTTATTTTTTACGGTGTAAAATTTAACTTTTTATCCATACTGTTTCATTAGAAACACCGACGCAGCCCACACTAGCTTACCGCTAGTTATCATCTCTTTAGATCTATATTGGATGACTTTGAGCCACGGCAAGCTAAATGGAACTACTGATGATGTACTCAAGAGAACAGATATTAGATCTATAAATGGGACAACAATGAGCCAAAATGAATGAGTCTAGTGCATGCTAATGCAGTACTCAAGAGAATAATCATTAGATCTGTGATGGATGGCATTGAGCTACGACAAGATGAATGAGTCTATTGCTAATGTATAGCACTCAAGAGAATAGTCAATAGATCTATTATGGGACATCTATTATGGGACAACTATGAGCCAAGCTGAATGGGCATATTATTGCTAATGCAGTACTCAAGAGAATAGTCACTAGATCTGTGATGGATGGCATTGAGCTACGGCAAGCCTAATGGGTCTGCTGTTGATGTAGGACTCAAGAGAATAGTCAATAAATCTAATATGGAACAACTATGAGCCAAGCTGAATGGGTCTATTGCTAGTAGACAGTGCTTAAGGAGATGTCTCAACAAGACTATGTCTCGATGTTCTCCCTTCATATGCCGACTCTGCGTACGTGCAATCATTCCAGTACTATCCTTTATGTCACGTTATGTTTTGCTATCACTACCATCATTCCCTATCATTCTCACCATACACATTCATTACCTCAACAAACCAGACTTAGTCCACGTTATCCTAGCAAATGAAATATAAGATTGCACTGATAAAAGATAACTCCTCTCGTCTGTCAGCTCAAATACATTTTCATTAACAGAACGTAATCGTAAGTGTCAGGTATATTAAACGACACAGCCGGGTCAAAACATTTCAAGTCATCATCTTAGAATCCTGGTAAAGGTCACAGTGTTTTTCCGCAGAGGAAGTATCAACCATATTGTATTTAACGTCTAGTTTATTGCAAACCACGCAGTCATCTTGACTTTGTGTACACAAATCAATCAACTGGTCGTATTACAATGACTGTAAGTTTGTCTGTCTGTTCGTTGATCGATCGGTCGGTCAATCGGTTTGTCGGTCTGTCCACTTGTATCAAGGTTTTAATTTATCAGAGCTGCTCAGATATCGGATAAACTGTATTCCGAGGGTGCCCTGCATCCTGGACTCAGGAACGGCGATAAAATGTAATGAATTGTCAATGGCGCTTAATGGGACTCGTTCGTCCCAACTGAGCCGTCAACTTCGCCGTTTTTCTCCACATATGTACAGCGTATGTCCCTCATAGTATCCGCATTAAAGCCTCCAATCCGTAGCATGATATATTTGTTCAACACCAAACTGTTTCTTCAATCTTATTATAAACTAATCATGTCGTACTATAAAAAGATACTCTCGCGACATGAATGAGTGCTGAAATATCTCTTCGAATTTCACAGCATGCTAGTATCCAAAATATGCATGTTTTGTCGGAAATCTGTAGAATTTTGCAATGACCTTTTTAACATGAACTCCGAAGTACTTACTCGGGGTATACAATGTCGGGGTTGTAAGCACTTAGACATAGACCCTCCTATTGGGTCCGTCCGGTGATTACGAGGAATTATCTACTTAGACAAAATGAAAAGCAATAAACAGTCCATAAGGAAAGGCTAAGAAGTACTTTCGATGTTTTTTATTGAAGCGCGTATGTTATGACCTCTTGATTCAAGATTAACTTCAGGCTTCAAGACTAAGTACCTTTGCGTCGGCCAGCGTAATAATGAGCTATGCAAACGACAGAGAAATCACTTCATGATCTGCTAATTTGCGGTCTAACCACGAGTATTCTTTAAGGAATTTGCCTCTTGTTGACATCTTTGCACATATACTTTTATTGTCGTAAATTGAGCGAGATGCAATGCCAAGGTTACTCGCCAAAGCTAATCCGTTATGAGATTTCTTGGGTTTTAGATACGATAAGCTCCCGGCTTTGAACTACTAAATTATAATTACGAATTCTTATAGATTGTTTCCAGTAAGATACTGATCAAAAGATAACTAGTTCAATGATGAATCAAAATGTGTGGTCTTTGAACTGGAATGTCTCAATGATGTACCCTGCTTTAAGAGGCTATGGCGGGATCTGCTAATGGAATTTAGGCTGTGAAAGTTTTAGCTGCGAAGCGAGCAGTCTCATTAGATCGAAAGCCAGTTGATGTGACGTGTTTTCTCGCAGATTCCCAGCTCACTTGCTTACAATTCCTTCATTAAATCCTCTGGGAGCAGGAACTGGTCTATGAGATGTCGGTAAAAACGTAATTTCTATGTGCTCAGGTTGTCAATCTTCTCATGAACTACATAGACTGATCATACTGACTGAATACAGGAAAGAGCACGTCTTGTTAGTTAGTTAGAAAAAGAAAAAACTAAACTGTTGCAAGCTCTCATGCAATTTTTCCCGCTTTTCATGAAAATTCTTGATGGAAATTTAATCGATAATGCAATACTTTTAGATATTTGATGAGCAAGATGAAGATTACTAGTACTAGTGTATGGCAAAAAGACAACTTTTAACTATGTTAAGCAAGAGTAAAGGTGGCGTTCACATCATTTTATGTTTACAAGGAATTGCAAACTTGACTAATGACAAAAAGCATAAAAAAGAATGAATTCATTCATTCCGTGACAGTGCGACAGTAGTAGTCCAGTTAAATACGATTATATTTTGTGATGCGTCGACCAAGATACTTGTCCCTAGGTTCATCAAGCCGATGATAAGGCAAAACCAGAGCTAAAATCATTAACATAATGATAGCCTTCAATAGAAAATATAACGTAACCAAAACAAAGTACACTGTAGGGTTTTTTGCAAAAGACTGAGAAAGGCAGAGAGTCATAAAAGACGTTGCAGGATATTTCTGCAAAAATAATGAATATTATTAAGGCAAATTTCAGATAAAGCAATGATTGTACAGTACATACAAGGTATCATCGCTGGGTCGGCAGAACGTTTCTCAATATTGGTACAAGTTGTGCTTAAATAGTGTCTTAGTAATACTAGACTAAGACTAGTTCACTTTATAATGCTTCTCACGCATTAAAGTAACGAAATACACTACTTTTTAAATCCTTCTAAATTAAGATCTTACCTTGCGAAATTCCCAATATACTTTTTAAACGTCCTCTGGTCCAAAATAAAACCCCTATCCCTGACACATGCACGCCTCAAACTTAGTGCTTCGCATACTACCCACAAACCATATATCAACAGCAAATCCAAAAATTCCAAAGTTATTTAAGAAGTAATCTAATACTGATATACATGTAATCTCTGCGATTCACCATCTGTGGTCCCCATGGGATGTCCTCTAGTTGTCTCATCGATTTCACATCAGGATTTCAATTTTTGCCCTAGCTTGTTTATTTTAAAGCTAGACTTCCTCAAGTGTCGATACCGCCTTTTTCTTACACTACAGTACATCGGTATGAACGCACGATAAATAGACAGATGAATACAATTAACGTTTTATATAAATATTGGTAATGTCTACACAGATTACCAAGTTAATAAGAAGGTTGGTGCGATGCTATTTTAAGCCAATGAAAAATACATGTGTGGAGATTCAAGAGTTAACAATTTTTCCATGTAAGGAATTTTTACTTTTTTTGTTCGGCTGGTTCGTTGACTGTACGGTAGTTAATGAAATAGTTCACTAATGCATGTATGTTAGTAATGATTTTAGACGGCATAAAAAGGAAGATTCCTTCATATCCTTATTTCCTTCCTTACTTCCTTCCTTCCGTCCTTCCTTTACTTTTCATTCTTTCATTCTTCCTTTTTCGACATTTTCGTTCTTATTTTGGTTCTTCTTTCTGTTTATTCATTAATTCATTGCTTCTTTCATTCTTCCTATTTTCTTTTTTTTCCTCCTTCCCTCCTTTCTTCCAGCGTCCCTAGAAATCTACCAAACTCATTTTTCAAAATATGGGTGTATGCAGATTTTTTTCTAAAGCTAAATCTTAGACAGTAGGTCATGCATGTTTTCCTAGAAACCTTTTGCGCAAGACAGTATTGCATTCCAGTATCAGAAAAAGTTTCTCTGTGTAATTACTTTCAATACGTACGAACTTAACTGTGTTTCTTTTATATATAGTATGGTATGAATACATTGATATCATGCCTTAGCTAACGTGAACAACATGGTATTCAGTAATAAGAATGAAGTGTAGACTGTTTTATCCATCATGACACAACAGAAATCCTAAACAGACGAACAATGTGCTCAAGGCAACTCAAGAGCGCCTGCATTCTTTGCAGCCAGCTTTTCTAAAACTTCTGCTATGCGCAAACACTCTGCGCATCAACCTAGATTTTACAAAATTTCAGTAAAAATTTGATGTATATTCATAGTAAATAAAAACCGATCAAGTTAAATGGAAAATGAGAGAGAAAATATTAAAATGTAGAGAGTTCTTGTTGTTTCGTGCGTTCTTCCAGTTTTGAGGAATTAATGACTCGTTAACGACGAAAGATGTTTATAAAAGAGCCAGCAATGAACCTCATTAAAATACCGAGCATGCGTCTGTATTCAATCTTTGTTTATTGACAAAACACTAGAACTGAGAGAAATGCATATTAAATATATGTCCATCTTACAAGGAACCTTACGGGCTGAAGATGGGGAACTACTTCAATTAGCTAAAGTATGGCTCTAATCCGCATAATCATAGCTCTGAGGATAATCTGTGGTTATGAACTGCCCTATGGGGCTTGAGGCCTTAAGCTTCTCGGGACTAGAGACTTTCAGTGTAATTTCAGTGTAAGGAACGCCACTGCATGTCGGTCCTGTTTTGACAAAATTGTCATAAATAAGTCTTATAATTTGCACCATTTATTGCCATTTAATACGAATGAATGTAGTGTTACTCTACGTAAGCATGTATACTGTTCATGTGTGCAAAACCGACAGATATAAGAACAGCTTTATGATTGCAGGCCCCAAGTTGGATTACGATTAATCTAATTGATTTTATTAAGTATATATAATTGCATATTCATATATTATTATTCAAGTATTTTGTTTGTATTTACGCAATTCAGTTTTTAGTAGCTGCATAAGTAGATTTGCAATCATAAAGCATCTATCTATCTAATCATAATAATAATAATAATCATGATAATAATAATAACTCTCATTTGATGAAACTCTACTCCTATGAGAAGTGAACCTCAGCTCACTATCAAAAAGTTTCTGCGTTTTACTCGAGCTAAAAAAATAGTATAGTTATTGTCCACATTGCATTCAGGTGGACACTGCTATTTTAGAAGCAGTAACCACAAAAACGAACTGTTTTGAGGTTTATGTTCAAGGAGATCTAGGTTTTTAAGAGTCAGTTACTCTATTAAGAATCTTGAAAGAAAGCTTGCCAGAATCTACTGCGCTGAAATTTCTAGCAAATAGCATACGGCTTCCCTAGTGTGTCTTATTCTTTATCATGCGCTGTGTTAATTGATCGAAAGGATTAGATCTCTCTTTCGACTAGGCCACCGAGTTAATATTTCTAAATACATGTACCATTTGCGCTGTGTTCTGCCATATTGGCTCTGTTTTTTGAGTACTTTGTGTATTAATGGCAAGCTGCGTCCGGTCATTTGCGCACTGGAGAACATTCATGAACTTCCGCTCAGCTTGATTCTCGCTTACAATTGACCACAGGTAGCCCATGCTATAAAATAAATTAAACTTGTAACAATTGTGCTGCTGTGTTCTGCCATATTGGCTCTGTTTTTGAGTACTTTATGTATGAAAGGCAAGCTGCGTCCGGTCATTTGCGCACTGGAGAACATTCATGAACTTCCGCTCAGCTTGTTTTTTTAGTACAACTGACCACAGGTAGCCCAAGCTATGGAATTAGACTCATTTAAATATGTCTTGTGCGAAGCTCGAGATCCGACACACGCTAATAGCGACGTACTGCGAAAGAGAATTTAGGATGATCGATGGGGGATTAACGGGATCATTGGTGGCTTAGTGTTAGTTCACAAGTATCTCACCACTTGGGTCTCGGGTGCGATTCCTGGATTCAGCGTCACCTATGTAGAGCTTGTAGGGGCAACATTTGTTGGGTCTCTCCCTTGATTCGAGGGTTTGGTCAAGGAACTCTGGTTTTCCCGCTCCCTCTGCAAAACCCATCACGCCAAATTCCAATTTCAAGGCGCGCGGGTTCACCGAAAGTGTGCAGGTCTTACCGCAGGTGGTGTGAGGGTTCCTACCGCAGGTGTGAGGGTTCGTACCGCTTCATGTGCGGGTCTCACGGCCGAATTTGTGTAGGTTCATTGAAAGTGTGCGGATCTACTCAGTGCATGGAGGTGTGCAGCTGGTTTCTCGATAAAATGTTCACACTAAAACCAGAGTTCTACATAAAAATAAAATGAAATCTTTTTCTAGGATTAAAGCGGTGACTTTGAACTGATCCAATTTATATCTTGAGTGACCATGAAACAATCTACTAAGTCGAGGTTGGACTTGATGTGTTCAACCATCTATTGCTTGTATTTTTTTTTCAAGTTCAACCTTGTTTCGTGATCACTAATTATCAAAGCGAAAGGTTTTTCCAGTCTCGTCCTGGAACAATAAGCCATACTCCAGACGTGAATGCAAGCATGATTTTTCCTTTCCTCTGACACAGGCTTAAGCACAAACATTAGAAGCAATAACGGATGCACTGATGCACTTCGATTTTTATTGCCATAAATATATTGTACAAGTGATTTGTATTAGCCATCTTTTGTTTTCTACTTTAATATCCTGTCACTGAGCTTCACAATACCAAAAAATGTCATCGTATGGAATATTCAACATATTCACAATTTTAAAGACAAGAAAAACTGAGAAAGTAATAGCTTTTTAAGGAGCTCCTTTTTGAACTAAATATTTACATTTATTGACACTTGTACTGAATGATTAAGATATTTTTTTAATTGAAAATATTTTTTAAGTGGACGATTCATTGTTGAGGGCGTACAATCTATCACTATTTATAATCACTTTCCTATAAATAATATTAATAGTCATGTGTTTGTACGCTTAGTGGTGACTTTTTCATGCTCATTATACACAGAAAAAATATCTAAACATCCTTTACGTATAATTATTCTAGAGTACGTTTTCGGTCCATATGTATTATCAATTTATCTATCCTACGTTGTGTTTTGATTTGTATACTTCTTATTTGTCAATGTAATTGTTATGTAACCAAGAGGCAATGAATTTCCTCTGAGCTGTGCGCTCATAGGTTGGTTGTCAGCTTTGTTGAGCGATAAATGTTATTTGTACGGGTTTATTAGTTGGATGGGACTTCCTGGCGAGCTCTAGCTTATCGCAGTTGGGGGAAAAGGTGGTAATTGCGTTTTAGTATATGGTTATCGGAAAGAATAAGAGATGTGGGAAAGAAACATTTCGGTAGGCGTGCTAGGGGGTTCATCTTTTTAAACAGAAAAGGAAACGATTTTAAAGAGTGGATGAGATGATGAGCAAGTGGACGCATGGAGTAATGGATCGATGAATTGAGGAAATGAGTACAAAAGAAAGGGAACTGGAAGGAAAAAGAAAGAAAGAATTGATAAATGTGTGAATGAATGAACACTATACCGGGTGAAGAAAAAGAAAAAGACTTAGCATTAAACAAACGAACTAATAAAACATAACAAACAGAAGTGAACGGAACGGAAAATTAATTATCAAGAAAACGTGCAAAAAGATACCATCCATCACTGAAGGGCCTCTTCTTTTCCTAGACTACTTTTTCATCTTCAGACATAATTGTATGCCGGAATTAGATCGAAATAATGTACTTAGACATGCTACAGAACTTCGTTGAAAGCCATTCGACTGTAAATCAACTCTGAGAGGGAAAAAAAATAGATAACCTGTCAATCGATCAATGTCAAGTTGAACTCGACATTATATGTTTGGTTGATGGGAAAGAAAGTGGTGTTTATACAGGGAATGAAGAGTACTAGCTTGTAGAATGACGCAGGCTTCCTTTTCAACACGTTGAAATAAAAATCTTTTGTTGTGTATTGAAATTATCAATTGCGCAAAAAAAAAACCTGCGAATTCATTTCTAAGGCATATGTATCAATACACCTTGGGTCCTGTTGTTAGGTTTACAGATCACAACAAAAGACGGCTACTTTTGCTTTCATAAGTTTAGTGACTGAACTTATTGTTCGTCTCGATGGCGCCGTCTTTTAGCACAAAGCAAGGACTATCAGGTTTTCTTAGCAGGTTTAAACTTGTTGCGTAATGAAGTGGTTGCTGAAGGTACATATATAAAAAGCTCACTTGGCCTGTAGACTTCGAGTGAACAGTTCGTTTTGGAACCATCTTCAAAGTGCAAGCTGCCAATTTGAAAAACTACTCAGCATCATCTTACGTAAGTCACGTTTAGAAATTGTTTGAAACTTTGGGTCTTATACATGGTTCATGCTTTGGAAGTAAAAAGTACTCATTTCAAGGCTGGACTAGTAATTTCGAAAGCCTTTATTTAGGATTTATCACATAACATAATAACAAGGTACGTATCTTCTTGTCTTGTGCAGTACGATGGAAAGAGTACTCCTCTTCGTTTTGCTGGCGGGTGTTTATGTCTTTGCAAGACCATCACAGGAAGATGCTGGTACGTATTAAACTGTATTCACGTTCAGCATGGCCACCATGTCTTTGTCTCTTCTCTCGGGAATGGTTGAAGACCATCAATACTGTCTTTTATGAAGTACTTTAATTCAATCAGCCAAAAGTCCCCTCCCAGCTGCCCAGCGAAACCGTCGAAAGATGTTGTTAACAATAATGATAAATATAGTTTTTGTGGCATCTTTGTTCGATATTTTGCGTATGTTCTGAAAACGTGATGCTGCTATGGGGATCGAGCTGAAGAAAGAAAATTTAAATTAATTTATGTACACAGCTGAAACCAGGCTCTTGCAACCGAAAAATAAACAACAAGAGTGTTACTATTAAATAGAAATGCAAACATAAGAACCAGCAAGTGATTTTACTAAACCGTGAAATTCGATGTTACAGTAACATATAGTAGACTCTTCTTTGCTTTGCTTTGCTTTGCTTTGCTTTGCTTTGCTTTGCTTTGCTTTGCTTTGCTTTGCTTTGCTTTGCTTTGCTTTGCTTTGCTTTGCTTTGCTTTGCTTTGCTTTGCTTTGCTTTGCTTTGCTTTGCTTTGCTTTGCTTTGCTTTGCTTTGCTTTGCTTTGCTTTGCTTTGCTTTGCTTTGCTTTGCTTTGCTTTGCTTTGCTTTGCTTTGCTTTGCTTTGCTTTGCTTTGCTTTGCTTTGCTTTGCTTTGCTTTGCTTTGCTTTGCTTTGCTTTGCTTTGCTTTGCTTTGCTTTGCTTTGCTTTGCTTTGCTTTTACTTAATTATTAGTATACGTTTCAACAATTTGTCGTGTATATTCGTAGGAACGCAAAGCAGTCCCTGCTTTTACACGAACAGAAACTTCCCCTTTCCACGGAGGACAATTTAAAACGACACGCGATGGCTTCTCCCCCGGAAATTCGACTCGATCGAACTTCAGCTCGCCGTGGCGGTAATCCTCGTGAAAGCAGGGATTCTGATTTAGTTAAAAAAAAACCTCTCGTGTTTGCGCTTATCTATAAACGAACAGGCTGATTCCAAGTTCGCTTGTTTCAGGTATCTAATATAGTTTGTTTTGTTTAAGGAGAGTGTGCTGTGGCTGGATCTTATCGAAGGGAATGCGGCTGGCTTGGTATTGATAAGCAAACCTGCTTAAAAAGAGGTTGTTGCTGGGACACAAGCGACCGTAATGCCAAGTACTGCTTTGTTAAGAAAGGCAAAAGTAAGAAAAATAAGGGATGCACACTGGGGCCTGATAAAGTAGATTCTGTTTCATCAATCGATTGCTGACTATTGTATCTATGGCCTCGTTGTTGTTCTTGTTCATGTACTGTTAGTGTTAATGTTGCTGATGCTTTTACTGCTACAGCTGCTGCTGCTGCTGCTACTACTACTACTACTGCTGCTACTGCTACTACGTATTGCTACTTCTTTTGCTACTGCTACTACTACTGCTACTACTACTGCATGCTGCTACTGCTACTTCTACTACTGCTACTACTACTACTACTACTACTACTACTACTACTACTACTACTACTACTACTACTACTACTGCTGCTGCTGCTACTGCCACTGCTACTACTACTACTGCTGCTGCTGCTACTGCTACTGTTACGTACTACTGCTGCTGCTACTTCTACTGCAACTACTACTACTATTGTTGCTGCTGCTGTTGTTGTTGTTGCTTTTGTTACTTCTACTGTTACTGTTGTTGTTGTTACTGACTATTATTAAAATCATAATCATTATTCTATTTTTAATTCACAGATCTTCTTGAAGGACAGTGTCCCGTTGCGCCTTCTGAGCGTCAGGAGTGTGGTTACAGGGGTATCACCAGAGACCAATGCCTCAAAAGATACTGCTGTTGGGATGACTCGGTAGCGAATACCAAATGGTGCTTCCAAGAGCCGAGTAAGTCGCACAAAGTAATAGTTATTGGGTTCCCTGTGTTAAAATATTTTCACTAAATCACGTGAGAGAAAGCATGTTGGTTTGTAGTATTTTACTTTAAAAATTCAATTTGGCTTCCTTCGAGTGCTGATGCACACAATTTTTTTTATAGTGTCATTGCTGATTTCAATTCTTAAAGACGATTTGATAAAGACGATAAACTTTTGTAAACTTCATATTCACCGCTCGTCCAGTGAAATATCATTTCGTAATCACCGGTAGTTCGACCAATCAGAACGCGCGAAGCTCTATTAAGTTTAGAATTATACTAATATGAAATTATCATCAATTGCTTAGTTTCGCCTAAAGTCGGTTGCTACATCTACCATGGCATTTCTGGGGTCTGTCGTTACACCTGTCACGCTGGCGAGTCGAAAGCTTTTGGGATGTATACCTGCGGAGGAAGAATTTGCTGCCACAGCCGAAGTTGTAAGTTCACAGTCAGTAGCGATGATAATGATGATGATTTTATTAATCAGATGATGATATTAACTATGATTGATGACAATGATGGTGATATTAAAGTTGTTATGAAGGCAAGTGCCTTTTTGCCTAGAGGGCGCTACGCCACGGAATTGAAAATAATATAAAAGCATTAGTGAATGGAAATAGTAAAAATCGTCAGACCTGCAGCTTGTTTTCAGAATGTTAAAAAATAGCTCATCTATTGTCTTATTTTTTATTTGTTTTATTTCTAGATGGAAAGTGATCCCAATATTTGGTGGGACTTTAACTAAGAAGTCGTCGATGGTCTCACTTTGAAAGCTGAACAAAGAATAACTTACACAAGTTTAAGAATGATTTAAAGCGAATTTATAATAGAAAAGATAAGTAAGAACTACCAAAACAAAATTCTAAAAAACATACGTGAGTATCATAATAATAAAACACATTTATTGGGAAACTTATTTGAAACAATCAAAGGTATGGTAGTTGGTTTAAAAAAAAAAAGTTGAACTCGCAGTGTTGTTATGAATAGATCTAGAGCACTCTTCTCGACCAATCGAAGCGCGCGTTTTGTCGCAACTATTTTATAACGAGAATGAGAACGAAATGGATTAACAAGGAGGGGATTTTAAGAGAATAAAAACGTCTGGCATATTTCCTTGTTCCGAGAGCCAAGCTTGTATGCAGCGTTCTTGATCGGGTTTTCACAAGGGTGCCAGGCTCGAGTCCATGAACCATGACCAATCTAAAACAGCAATTTCTTGTCAAATATTGAAAATTTATCATTAACCTGTTCAAGATAGTTTGATAATGAAATTCAAATTTCTTATATAAATAGCTGCTCCAATTAGTGAGACAAGAACTAATTCGTACAACGTCCGAAATCAAAGTTACGAGTAACGATCGTAAGCGTAAGACGATGGATAAACGTTTGAATATCGATCTGCTAACAGCATAGTGAGTGAGTGAGTAGTGAGTGAGTGAGCAGTGACTGAGTGAGGAGTGAGTTAGTGAGCAGTGAGTGAGCAGGTGAGCAATTGATGAATGAATTTGCATTTGAGTTAAAAAGTAGACCGGCTACAATAAACTAATAACTTTCGCTAGAAAATTAAAAAGAAAACAATCAATAAGAAAAGTAATTAAAAGAAAAAGTAGGAAATGGAAAAGTATTCAGTAAGGAAAAAAAGTACGAAATTCATGAATAAAGTGACCAAACCGAGAAAGAATAAAACGAAAATCTCAGTTATGATACAATTACGAGAACATTTCCATTTGTTTTCTAAGTCTGCTTTACATCGAAGTGAAATTTAAGATAGAGGTGTTCCTATAGCTAAAGTTTGCAAACGATTCACTATTTCCACTAGAAAAAAGAAAAAGAGCTAGTATGCAGCTGAAATAAACCTACTAATAATTTTAAAAAAATAACACCAAAAAAAAAAAAAAAACATCATAAAAGCATAACAAACAGAAGTGAACGGAACGAAATATTAATTATCAAGAAAACGTGCAAAAAGATACCATCCATCACTGAAGGGCCTCTTCTTTTCCTAGACTACTTTTTCATCTTCAGACATAATTATATGCCGGAATTAGATCGAAATAATGTACGTTGAAAATCTTTCGACTGTCATTTCACTCTGTGAGGGGAAAAATTAGACAACTTGTCAATCGATCAATGTCAAGTTGAACTCGACATCATGATTGGTTGATAGGAAAGAAAGTGGTGTTTATACAGGGAATGAAAAAGGATGAGTTGCAACTAAGATATAGATAAGGTTAAAAGAATTTTACTGGCTAGTTATTCTCGAATGTATATCACACATAACACTCGTGAAGACTATTTGTTGCCGCTTTGTGTTTAGAAAATCTGTTGGGATTTCCTTTTACCAAGATGTTAAGAAAGACATGTTCTTAATGGTCGTTAAGAAATGAAAAATCTTACTCATTTTTAATTTCATCCGAACTCGACTACTCAAACAACCTTCTAGAAAAATCGCATGTCATTAAATATTTATTCCTCTTCGAGTTTTGGTAATAACAATTTGGATAAATACAAAGAGCAAACAACTACGTTTTTAAATGAATTTAGAATCAATATAGTAATATATTTGGAGAGAGATTAAGTCAAATAGCATATCTGGGTCATCAAAGTGAACGCTTCTAAGAAACCACGGTGATCGAGTCGAATGAAAGTTTATCAGTTACCATGAACTTGACAAAACAAGGAAACGCATCTTCGAGAATGGAACAATCGCCTGAAAAGTATTATTCCGACATCCTTCAGCATCGAGGCACTGCCGAAGTGGTGCTGGAGTCGGGAATTCTTGGTCTGATAAATGCAGTTACTTTGGTTGGCAATACCTTGCTTTGTATCGTTATATACAAAAACAAATCTCTTCGTACTTTGACGAACATTTTTATCGTCTTCCTTGCCATCTCGGACATTCTTATGGGGATTTTCTGTGTACCGTTCTCGGTCGCTGTATTCATTCAAGGAAAATGGGTTTTTGGAAACCATATCTGTCGTATGCAGTGCTTTTTTGTCTATTTTCTGGCCATTGGTTCTTTGCAAACATTAACTATGATAGCAGTGAACAGATACTATCGAGTACTCAAGTCATCCAAGTACAAAAAGGTTTTTACTTTTAAGTCTACAGTTGGGATTTTGATACTTGTGTGGCTGAGCACTGGTCTATTTTTAGGAATAACATTATCAACTAAAGCTGTTTTGCCCGACTTCAGTCCAGTCAAAGGTGCGTGTGTAATGTTTGGGAACCCACAATCAAGCAGTGTGGCCATGTATTCAGTGAACATGACTCTAGTCACAGTTTTTGCAATAATTCCCACTGTCGTCATTTCATTTTCTTATTTTCGTGTGTTTCGTGTTGTGGGTAATCATTTTATTCGAGTTTATCCAACTTTCAACTCACGACACATCAATTCTACAACTTCACAATTGGCCCCTAACATCCTCGAAATTAAATCTACAAGGACTTTGTTTTTCGTTCTTCTAGCTTTTGCTATCTGTTGGCTTCCTGTCTTTACAATAGAGGTTTTACAGTTGTTTATCGATTGGTGGAAGCTACCTCGTTCTTGCCATTTGCTGTGGACCTTCTGTGGTTCCTTGGGTACAGCCGTCAATCCGTTTGTCTTTGGAATAACATGTCGAACTTTTAGGAAAAAATTTTTGGCTCTCTTGTTTTCCGAGGGGGCAAAACCGAGTTCGGAGGTATCGGCAGCTCCTGTTAGAGCATCACGATTCTTAGTGAGTGAATTTTCTCTTGCTGAAGAAATCAAGGACACACGGACATAGAAACATCTTCAAGAAACCATGTCAAAACTACGAAAACTGGATGAAAGAAAAACAATTTTAGGAGAAAACCCGAGACAAAAATTAACAACCATTGAGTTTTAGAATTCAATTACATGTAAAATTAATCAGTGTAGATGAGTTAGAGGTTATAAATTTTGGATGATTTTATTCAACATTTCTATAAATATATGTAGCAGAATGAATACAATAACGGCCGCAAGTCTTTCTTTTTTCAAACAAAATTAATGATCTCCATATCATGATAAATATGTGATCCAAAATGGCTTCATGAATAACAGTATTCTTCGAAAATTTGGCTTTTATTAGTACTAAAACTCGCATTCAAAGCGAATAACGTTGTATTGTAGTCGTAACAATGTAAGCAATGTCTCGCTTTTTGGCTTTACGTAATGAAAATCTCCATTCGAAATTCGCTGTACATTATCCTTAAAATTGACTTATTTAAAGGTGGTTATTGCTGTATTCAGTCCATATCATATTTTACTTTATTATTGTCCTTGTTTTATTGCTTATATTTATGTGTAGGGAACCATGGTGTTTCTAAACATGAATCGTTTATTCAAGATGAACTCTCTTTTCTTTTTTTTTTTTCTCTCTTTTTTTTCTGTTTACTGTTTACATTTGGCTTGACGACCGATGATATTTGGATGTCGGTCAGTAGCAGGAATTCAAAAGAAATAAGATTAATACGGTTTTTATTTATCAAAAAAATTAATGAATCATTCCTTATTACCCCTTCTAATACACCTTTCTTTACATATGTTTTGGTGCTTTACTGAAATTCAAAACTGTCTTGCTAACGATCCAAAATCCATCGAGCTATTCATTAGATATGTATACGGATAACGACAGCGAAGCGATTCAGTATCTACTCAGTAGTTCGCGGCATCTTTTACCATCAAATATTCAGTATTCATTAGTCTCTTTTCAGATGTGTATAAACGATGTTTTGTTTGCTCAGTCAAATGCATATTATTTTGCGCGGGCGGATATTTATTTCTAGCTGTTGTTGTTAGTATTGCTAGTCGAGGCGGTTACGTTTTTATCTTATAAAAATTCAGTTCCTACTGTCTGCCTTGAGCCAATATTTACTGCTATCTAATAGTAATTAATCTGCTGTTCCTGGGGCCTATGTATTCCAATACAGTAATAGTCCCTCTAGGGCTTTAACACTGAACGTGACTAGATAGGTGGATGTATATAGACGGCGGACGCTGGAAAAGGTAATGCGCCTGTGTGGGGAATTGGATGCAGTAATACAGTATCGATCCTTCAGGCGTCATTCTCACTGCGCATGCTTAACGAAATGGCAGGGACCTTTGCTCACTTTTTGAGCCCGCACGCCTAAATGAAAACAGCAAACTATCGGAAACTTATAGAAAACCCTGAAAGAATTTTCCTAATCTTTTCAGCGTTCGGAAGAAAACGCTGTAAAAAAAGGCCGGCTGGGCCGAACTCGTTGTAAATAACTTGACTTTTTTTTAAACCGGAATGGAAAAACTCATTAGGGTCCTCAAAACTGTAATTAAGATCAACTAGCGTAGCTTGCAAAATGTCATTTTCCCATCGAATAGCCAGCCAAATGCCCGTTGTGCCATATCCAAAGTTTGCACCACAGGTAACCCTTGACAATCACGTCAATCATGTGGACAAATTGGAAGGAAGATAAAGCCCCGCTATGTGATTGGTTAATGAATCATCCAATCGTGCGCTTCAAAACCGGAACAATAGAAAATTCATTGGCCTTTAATAAGGTGATATAACTAACTGAATAATACTAATAACTGAATTATACTGGAGCCTTGTTTCGGTGCTAACCATTCCTCCAGCGTCGTCCTACTTTGTCGTCAGCGCCAACCCGTTGACCAAGAGCTGGAGGACACTGGGTACGAGAGAAATGCAGGCATAATACTCGTGCGCAGAACTGATCATGCGCGTGGGTTCTTGATTTGGTTTCTTACTTGGAAATGTTTGCATGCAGAGATTCAGAGAAGCTATGAGCTATGACGAGCAGTTTTGGCGGCAAACATGGGTCCGCGAAGCTCCGTTTCATACCACACAGACCGATTACTTCTATTTTGATTGTTCCATGGTCCTATCAGTTTATTGAGATGGTGAAATAGAAAACTTACTCCCAAATAATTTGAAATTAGACAAAAGCAAGCAAGCGAAATGGAAAAATAATTAAATCGTGTTTGCCTTTGTGTACGTTTTCCAGGCCGGTGTGCATGTGATGATGATGAGTGGGGCATGCTTGTCTGACTACATTATTGTCTGATACCATACGTTCTTCTAGATTCGCGAGAAAACTGTACGTTTAAAATATGGGGCAGAAAATATCTAAGCTCACCAGATGGGATTCGAACCCATGACCTTCAGTACAGTAGTCAGACTAGCAGTTGCAGTCCGTTTAATGTCATTACCCACAAGATGACCTATGCTCACCATCCAGTAGCTCAGTTGTAGAGCGTCCGACTAGAGTTTCGAAGGTCGTGGGTTCGATTATTCCACTTTTTTAAGCTTTTGTTTTCATTTACACTAATACTGCGGGTACTTATTTCTACCTAGGCAATAATAGGCTATTTTTTCCGAGCATATTCATAACGATAATGTGCTATCAGTTCTAAAAATAGATATGTCATGAGGACCTGTTATGAGTATTACACATTTATGGTCGATATCTGTGGGATAAAGCAGTGAATAAAAAAACCATATCAGTGAAGTGATACAATATCACTTCATGGTAAAACTGTCCAATAAAATCTCGTGATATAAGATAATATAGCATCGACCCTCACTCTCTCGCGGACTCGCTCGTTCGCGATATGATAAGGGAAACTCGTGAATTAAACGAGATATCAGGCTCTTAACATGTGATAATATCAAGAGAGCATAAATATTTATTAACTCTTGTCTCTGTTTATTTTATTTTCTTCTTCTTTTCATTATCATTATCGTTATCGTTATTACTATTATTATCATTATTATTATTATTAACATTATTATTATAATTGTCGTCGTTGTTGTTCATTGTTATTATTATTATTGTTATCATTATTATTATTATTATTGTTATCATTATTATTATTATTATTATTATTATTACTGTCGTCGTTGTTGTTCATTGTTGTTATTATTATTATTATTATTATTATTATTATTATTATTATTATTTTTATCGTTATATATTTTTTTGGCTGTAGTTGCTTTTTGTTATTGTCATTCTTCAATCACGATTTGTTTTGTCCTAATATGTAGACTCTGACTCTTTTGCCGTCAACTTATATCACCTATATCACCTGTTTTACCTGCCTAGCGTTTTTCCCGCCATGACGTCCACGTCGGTCATATTAATTAACACTTCTTTGTGCCTTTTTATGGTCTTTAAATTAGAGAATAAACACCAAATTTTCAATCGAAAGCTACTAATTTAGTATAGGCCTGCTTCAAGAAATTCTATATTTTGTTGTATATGTGCTAATATGGCGTCAATCATGTGTAAAATACTATAATATAATTTTCGTTTGAAATAAATCGCTAGACAGACAGACAGACAAACTTGTCATTGAAGCATCAAAAAGCACATGTCGTGACGTCAAGCCGATAAGATATGCATATAAAGATATGGTGCGAATCATGCTTGGCTGAGCAAGAGATTCGTTATGAATAAATACATCGGCTTCAAGATTATTTTACAGCTGACTGATAATTCCAACCCACTGCTGAATCCTACGTAAAATTTGGGCCGAAAATTGCTGTCCAATGTGGTCTCTTCTCAAGTTAAATGAGCATCTAGCTCGTTTGACTAAACAGCCTATTATAGTGGTGAGTAAGATAGAAAATATAACCCCATGGACGCTGTTTGAATAGTTTTCAACTGGTTGAATGAATAAGTAATTCTATCAATGCATATATCAAATATGTTATTTGACTTTGTACATTCTATCCTACATCGTGTAGATAACTATAGTAAGGGTTGCATATTGCTATTGTAGTAAGCTTAAACCTCAGAAAACCGAGATAAAAATTGAATTATAACCTAACTTATAAATGTATTGCTCGCTCATTATAGGAGTTTGTAATCTAATACATATAAAATTTACACATCAAATAACTCGTAGAAAATATAATATGTAATATTTTTTTCTTGGTAGTTGGAAAAAAGCAAAAAATAAGTCGTGTAAGACTTATATATATTGCTGAGAGCTGTGCATGTCCAGAGCTAGACAATCTGTCACACGTCATGCTTCAATAAATAGATTCAGAATATTATTTGCTAGAGGACTTAGTTGTGCTAATATCTTTGTAAATTCTAGAGGGACTTTAGTCTGTGATAAATGAATCCAAGCAACGGATAATAAACAAGTACAAGTAATCCGTAAGAACTCTTATGACATCAGGAGTTGTGTGAGGCGTTGTCAGTTGTGAAATAAATCGTAGTTTATTTGTGGATTCCTAGAACTTTCAAACTAGGAATCAAGCTAATTTATGCAGTTAATTTCAATACCATATTATCACAGTTTGCTTGTAAATTATCGTCTTGTCAGATGCAGACTGACTTAAGGAAAAGTACGATCAATAATATTGTGATCTAATATTCAAAGGGCACCCCCCTTGGGCAATAATGTGTTTATACGAAGATCATACGATGTCACGCCATACCCCATCAAAAATTATGTCATGCTTTTATTTGAAAACGAAAATCCTTAAAACCGACCTCGTTTAGAATTCTCAAAATAAAATATTCAAAAATATAACTTAGTTTCTTTTTCGTCTTTTTTTTCTTTATTTTTTTCCATTATTTATTTGAAAATGAAAATCATTAAAATCGACCTTGTTTAGACTTCTCAAAATAAAATATTCTAAAACTTAACTTAGCTTCTTTTTCAAGTCTTTTTTTTTTCTTTCTTTTTTTTCATTATTTATTTGAAAATGAAAATCATTAAAATCGACCTCGTTTCTTCTCAAAATAAAATATTAAAAAACATAACTTTTCATAACTTTTTTCCTCGAAAAGTTTTCAAGGTTTAATTGAAATGACATGTAAATTAAGCCAACTTGTTCGTTTAAATTTTCATAAATATAGCTGTATGTCTGTTATTTACCATTATACTTGGATGTTTTTATCTCGTTCTCTATTATTCATATTTTCTATTTATTTTCAATTTTCTTTTCTTTCTCTCATTATTCCTTTTCTCTTTAACATTTACTCGGCTTTATTCATTCAAATGACAAAAAGATTCAACTTGTTTGTTTTTCTTAGGTCAATGTAGTACTCTGTCTGGTTTTTAGTATTGTATTTGGACATTTTTACCGCATTATTCTTCACCCTCGACGGGTTCCTCCAAGTGTTCGTCATCTTGTTGGCATATTAATAGGCTTCACGTTTGGCTGGCTATGTATTCAGAGGTAAGATATGTCATGTAATTAAAGTTGAAATAAATCATCTTTGTTTTTTTGGGGAACGAAACTGTGGATAATTATTTTTGGTTTCACAAGCTGAATTCAAATTTCATCTGTGAGTTAGCTGTCTCTTGACTTCGATTACCCAAGCAATTAATTGTTTCAGGGTATTGATGAAATTTGAGGGTTTGAAAAAGAAGTGTTGATTTTTGCGGGAGGAATAGGCTGTCCAAACTGTGACATACTAAAAAGGCTTGTGTCATTTGTTCTCACTATTTTTTGGGGATTTCAATATGCTGTCAAAGTTGTGACATCATTATTGAATTTCTTTGTAGAGGAAGTACTGGTGATGTAGGAGTGATAGCACTTGTCTTTCACAAATATCATCCAGGTTTGATTCCCAAGCTCTGTGTCATATTTAGTAGAGTTGCTTGTTGGTTTTCTCCTGTGCTTAGACGGCAATGTTTCCCCTGATTCTATGGTTTTCCTTCCCTTTCCAAAAAAACAATTCAATTCCAATTGGACTTCAGTGGATGATTATAACCACTGTGGAGATGTTACTGCTAAAATCCATTATCATAACAAAATACTATAAAGCCTGTGGACCAGATTCTCATGTTATTGTTGTTGTTATTTTATTATCATTATTCTTATCATTATTAATATTATTATTATCATTATTATTATTATCATTATTATTATTATCATCATTATCATTATCAATATTATTATTATTATTATTTCCACATAGTCTCATTTGCCTCATTTTCATGTTTAGAGTACAGGACTCCCACTCCTCTTTCAGTGATATGAATATGCAGTTATTGTGTGACATATCAGCTTAGGCCTACAGATACAGCTTCCCACATCTAGTTTCATTTTCATAGGGATATTAATACCTCCCATCGGGGTGTTATAATTATTTGTGTATATCTGTGTACAATACCACAGTGTACAGGGATTACAGACTCGTTTACCCAGTGTTAGCCTCATGTCAGTGTCAAAACATTCACAGATACCAACAGCAAAGTAAAGAATACACAACTTCAACAATACAAACACTTTGAAATTCCACGGACCTTCATTGGAACACATAAATATTGTACACAAAATCAAGGCTTACCCTGTGTAAATGAATCTGTAGTTATGAACACAGGGTTCTTTTTACGAATTCAAAAAAAGGTCTATTATCCAGTCACCCCTGTAGTGAGGGCTTGACATGGCTTCTTGGCCGTAGGTGTTTTAGAAGACCGAAATCTTTAAAAAATATTTCTGTAAAAAGTAATTAACAAAATAGAAACCTTAATTTTTTGGAGGGGTTGATTGCAACACCCAACCTCCCCAATGCAGAGTTTTCAATAAAAGGTGGCTACCGGCAGTTTATCGCTGGATACTTCACCTTAAACTGCCGGCTATTTTGACAAAAAATTAATTAATTGCCAAATAAAGTTATGGCCCCTTGGGGGATACGGACCCCTACTTTTTTGGATTGACCGTCTACTCTAAAAATCTTTTAAATCTTTCCATTTATGTCTGTGTTTTTATCATGTGGGTAAAAAGTAGTAGGCTTTGTAGATTATTTTTTTGTTGGTTAATCGGTTAATCTCCTTTTGTTTCAGTGACTTGCTCATCTTGGTTCTGATCAGTTCTTTATGTTACATTTTAACCTGCAAAGTTCATCCTACTGCTGTCCACAAGTATGTAATTATTTATTCATTCATTCATTTATTCTTTCTTTTTTTTAAAAGTGGGGGATGGATAAAGGATCCTATTAGGACATTTGTTTACTTCCCATTCATTCGTTCAGTCTTTTTCAGTGACAGCATTTTGGATTGAATGACAGTATCAAGAACTATAATACCCTCCCTTTTTAGGATGTATAAAAGACCCTCATCTTGATTTGTGTGATCCGAACCCCCCTCTCCCTACAAAAAAATATCTTAAAACATTATTAAAGTTTCATGAGTCTTATAAACATTTCATTATTAAATCTGAAAACTTTAGAATACTTTCTCCCCTTTGTAATACACCTTAAATATGGGCAACTTAGTAGAGTATCAGTAAGATTTTGTTGATGTCAGGGATAAAAGACCTCACCTCATGACTGTTTTCCCATTTCAAAACATGTCATTCCCTTCAAAATAAGATTCCTGCTTATTCTAACTTTAATTTGTGTTGTTGTTTGGTAATTTCAGAGTGGTGTTTGGAGTTTCTTTTTCTATTCTTCTTGTTGCTCAAATCTACCGTATGGTAGTCAGTTATGGAACAAACCCTTTTGATTATACAGGGTAAGTCAACACTAACAACATCATTATCATCATCATCACTGCCATCATTCGTGTTGCCATTATTATCACCAAAACCATCTTCATCATCATCATCAGCAGCATCATCATCATTATCATCATCATCAGCATCATCACCAGCATCGTCACCAGCATCATCACCATCAGCATCACCAGCCTCATCACCATTATCAACACCAGGTTCATCATTATTATCATCAACCCCACCATCAACATCATCATCAACCCCACCATCAACATCATCATCAAACCACCATCAACATCAACATCAACCCACCATCTATATCATCATCAACCCACCATCAACATCAAACCACCATCAACATCATCATCCAGCCCACCATCAACATCATCATCAACCCCACCATCAACATCATAAACAACCCGACCATCTACATTATCATCAACCCACCATCAACATCACAATTATCACCATCACAAGCATAATCATCATCAACATCATCACCATCTATACCAAACATCATCATCATCATAATTGTTCAAAATTTCATCGCATTTTTTTTCTTCAGACGTTTGATGGTGATTGTTCAAAGACTAACATACGTAGCATTTAGCCTGCATGATGGTGAGTATAAGAGCTGAAGTGTTGTGAGCTCATAGAGAGTGGTGCAAGGGTGATTTGTTTACTTTCATTGTAGTTAGTATACTAATTCAATAAAGATTTGGATAAGAATCTTATAAGAAAGATAAACGCGAAAAGTTTTGGACGTTTTGATGATTTTTTTTCCAGCATTTTAATCAGACTCTGTCAAAGCCAAGCTATTTGTTTGATTATGTAAATTTAATATATTACTTAGGGAGCATTCATTTTTTAGGAAGGGGGGGGGGGGGGGGCGGAGGAATTAGGGGGGGGGGTCATTAAAAAATTACTAGATAAAAAGGGGGGTCACATTTTTTTTTGAATGTTGAACAAGGGGGGTCATGAATAAAAATGCAGTTGTTTTTTTGTTTTTTGTTTTAGTCTTTTTCTGGAGGGGGGGTCTAGAAAATTTTTATATTTGGAAGTGGGGGGGTTATCGAAATATTCAATTCCTTACCATGGGGGCTAGCATTTTTTTTCTATTTGATTCCTCTAATTCCTCCGCCCCCCCCCCCCCCCCCCCCTCCTAAAAAATGAATGCTCCCTTATATAACATAAATTCACGCTATTATAATAAAAATGTTGTTGAAAATGATGACAGGATGTCATCGAAACGTCCAAAACATTTCGCGTTTATCTTTCTTATAAAAAGTATACTAATGTCGTGTTTTTGGTTGCAGGGTGTGGACGGAAGGAGAATGAACTGAATGATGAACAGAAGAAAGACAAAATAGAGTAAGATATGATTGATCTCTGATTATCAATGATAATTAGTAGAATTACAACCTTGTTTGCTTTTACTTGTACTTCTGAGTAAAAGGTTTTTCTTCATGTCTCATGCGGTGCGGGTAGACTAAATTTGGTAGGAGCTTACGGATGACACGTGCCAAAATACCTGCTCATATGCACAGAAAGCAACTGTAATTAATTGTCAATAGAACGAATATGCTAATGCGTTGCTGTGTACGTTTCAATGTGCATCAAGGGTCACAAAGCACTCTGGGAAAGTGAGTTATTTAAAAATGTAACAGGGAAATCAAAGGAACTTTCAGAAAAAAAATTACTCTGCTATTTTCGTCAGCTGAAATCCTTCTATTTCAAAAAATGTCGAAGAAAAAGTTGTCAGATGAATTTTTAGAGGAGCCAAAAAAGCGTAAGAACTCACTATCCCATCATGCTTTGTGCTAGAATTTTGAGCTCGTGCACCTTGGCTATTCAAAACCTTTGCGAATAAGAACTTTTGTTTAAAAAAATTCCATTTCATTTCCAACTGATATCGAAAATTAAAAAAAAAGAATCTTATTCCCAAAAGATTTGAATTGGGTGGAAGCGTAAATTGCAACACGTTGGCCTACTTGGTCTATGAAGCTAATGAAATGTAGAAGAAGAAAGCTTGCCATCTTTAAAGGTCAACCTTTTTTAAACATCTTAAGGGCACACATACTTGACCAATAAAGTTTCACCCATCTCCTTCAATGAACTGATGACTCTTCCCTCACAGATATTTGTCTTTGATTTTTCCCCCAGGAAGCCTCCGACTATCCTGGAATATTTTGGTTATATCTTCCATTACAGTGGTTTTCTTGTTGGACCTTCGTGTACATATGTTCAATACATAGACTTCATTGAAGGAAAAGACATGGAGAGAGCTCGAGCTAGTTCCAAGGTATATTAAAAAAATATAAAACAACTTTTTTCGTGCTCCATCCAATGCTACGGCAAAAAGGGAAGTGACAAAATCACAAAAGAAGTGTCATAGTAGCGAGGTCATTATCTGCACCAAATGGTGGTCAAATACTGACCACCATGTTCTGTCAGACAGGAAAAATAATGAAATCTTGCAGTAAGAAAGATGAATGTTCGGCATGAGACAGGAAATGACGTCAAGTGAAACAGGCTAATGAGCATTAATACCCTAATACCCCCCCCCCCCAAATCACTCTAGTACCAACGTCCCCTCCCTATACCAACATCCCCACCCTCCCTCCCTAGCTATAGTGCATTTCTCATGTCTTTGCGACCTACACAACTCGCAGCACGTTTTTTCATTTTTTGGTTGCCATCCATCGAAGATGAAACGATCTGAGTAAATTTTTTTTGATTGACAAAAGCCAAACATCCAGAATTCTGAAGGCTCTGGAGGTGAGGTCGCAGAAACGTGTGAAAAGCGCTCTTAAGAAAATAGCTTTATTGTCTACTTTCTTTTGCTCTTTTCTTCTTTAGGGTAAAAAGGAAGACCCTTCGCCATGGGTAAGTATTTTAAGGAAGGTTAGGGGAAAGTAAGCGTTCACTCTCAGTCTCCCTCGGTCACAATAATCTACACAACACAGGTAAACGAGGAACTCCTAAACAATCCAAACGCCTATCGAGTAGACTAATGCATATCCGGGATCCATGTAATGTAAGATCGGTCGAGTCACATACATTTTCGGTTACGACCACATTCGGAGACCTTGAACGGAAGTGACGTCATATAACTTAGACATGCAAGACTTGTGAAGCAAGTGGTCAAAAATTTACCTAGCATCCTTTGCAGGCGTGCAGGCACCGATGTTTATCCTATGAGCCCTGTGACGGAACAAGAGAAAAGTTGCAGCATATGGCGGCCATCTTGAATCGCAAGGCATTATGGGGCGTCCAGGGGGCAAAACAAAACAAGAATGGCGGAGAATATAGAGTTCCGTTTATTTGTCTTTCATGTCCATCTTCTTAATTCATGTCGTCAAATTGTCTTGTAATGAACTGTTAATGTTAATCAACGCCATTTCTGTAACAAAGATTTGTATATTTGCCCCCTACCAAGATGACCGCCGTGTCGTCGAAGTAGTCCATTAAACAGTGTTTCATTCTTACAGCAGCTTGTTTCATTTACAGAAATTCATTAGAGCCAAGCTCTTGTCTGCAGCTTTCTTCGCTGTAGGATTCAGTTTCATTAGTCCAAGATTCAGTATAGTACTTAATGGAGGTAAGAGAATGAATTTCATAAAGGAAATCTTTCGTTGGGTCTTATTGGGGGATTAATTACAGTGAGGTACTATGAGGTTCGTCATATAAAGTACATCATAACACAGCTAGTGGCGGATTTAGGGGGAGGTCACAGCGTGCCAGTGCATCCTTTAAAGATTGTACATTACTAAAAAGGTCCATCTTCTTAATTTTGTGAACCTCCCCTTCGAAATCCTAGATTTACCCATGACCGTGATGACCTTCATGTCTCTTACCCTTTAGCCTACCTTCTTGCCTACTTGCCTGATAGCCTCCCCGCCAGGCTGCCCGGCCACCTGTACCTCTACTTTTAATGCAAGGACCCCAGGAATAACTTCATCGAACCAGAGTGCAGTCATATTTCATGTGCATAACTGTATTGTAAGCTGTGTTCTTAGCATTCAAATAACCCTTTAAATGGTTACAAGTGTACAATTTTTTATGTTTTAGATCCAGATTTCATAGCCAGAACTTCATTCCTTAAACGAATTTGGTATGCTTGGGTCAGTATTGCTGCGTTAAGATTCAAGTACTACCTAGCATTTGCTTTAGGTAAGTTCATTGTCTCTTTGAATTTCAATTCTCATGATGTACCTTCGGTTATAGATGTGGTACTACTACACTAGAGGAGGCGTAGTTCAGTTGGTCAGTGCGCGGCCTTCGGACCCAAAGGTTCATGGTTCGATCATCTTTTTTAACCTCTCTCTGTTCTGTGCAGCTTTAGCTTTAAATACTAAAGCTTAAAAGTTTTAAATAAAGTCTGAGGAGGTAAAGGGCGCACCTAGCTTTGAGCGCGTTATACGGGAGATTTGGACAGCCACTTCCCGCGAGATCAAACTAAAATAAATTCCATTTTACTACAGCTACGAACTCGTTCTTGTCTCGTGAGTCTTACTGTTCTTAGAAGTACTATTCGCGGTGATCACACAGTATGAGAAATCATTCATTTGCATAATTACTTTGGTTCAAAACTGCATAGGTCCAACGTCGTTCTAGTGCGCTTTTCGTATTTAATTATATCCATTTTGAAATCACTAGCAAATCCTGCAATCTGATTGGTTCTCAGCAGTGCGATTTATTCACAAATCGCACCATTTTGAGTTTTAAATCGCACTGTTTTTGAAGAGCCAATAAAATTGCAGAAAACCTTAAATTTGACCAATCAGATCACAGAAAACAAAAGCCAATTCAAAGCATGAGATCAATTTTTGAAGGAGGTTTTCTAGGTGAAAATGGGTGATATTGAAAAATTGGATTTAAATTTGAAATTCCTACAGTAGTGATTTCAAAATGGATATAATTAAGTGGTAATTGAACTTCGTGTCGAGCAATTTTGGTCTGAAATCAAACTCGTAATTAACAAATTGCACTCCCGCTACGCGGTCGTGCAATTTTGTAATCACTTGTTTGATTTCAAACCAAATTGCACTCCACTCAGTTCAATTACCATTATTTAGTACTGTCTCGCTGTACTAACTCACCTGACCTGCGGTTGCTCTCCTTGGTTTTTCGTTATTCCTTCCCTCCCTGCCTCCCTGCCTCCCTGCCTCCCTGCCTCCCTGCCTCCCTGCCTCCCTGCCTCCCTCCCCTGCGCTGTTTTGGTTCTTTGGAAAGCTCTGCCAGGTTTACCTCTCAATCGGGATTACAGTGGGACTTGAAATAGCGAATAGAAAACTACTGCATGCCCTTGAACTGTCTGAACTAGTGTCTTCTTTAGTCCAATGATATGACTGTATCTTTTGATTCAAAGGTGAATTGGGCTTGGTCAGTTGTGGTCTTGGTTTCAGTGGATATGATGAAGAAGGAAATGAAGAATGGGAGAATGCAAGAAATCTTAATGCCTGGAATGTTGAGGTATGAATCATGATACATGATTGAAAATGTTATAGAATGGTACAAAATGAAAAAAAGTCTTTTTTGATTGGTCTATTGATTGCCAGTAACATTGAGCGCTCATCATTTGATGTCACTGGATTCATATCGTGTATTCACACTTCACAGTTCCCTGTGCAATCTTGAAAGGTAGACATGCCTTTGCATCGAAGCCAAAACTTGAGGCGACCCAGTGGCGTATCCAGAGGGAACCCCCCTTTGAGCATCAGATCTTTTGAAAAAAATAATGAGAATGCGTCCTGCAATGAAGTTTTACGTAACAGTTGTTGAAAGAGTGAAGACGAAATGGAACCCCCCTTTGTAAAATTCTGGATCCGCCACTGCGACCTTGTAATGATATAGACATGTGAATAATTGTCCAAGGTTTCTATCATTGCAAGGTCACCTCATGTCTCGCTTCGATGTAAAGGCATGGCTCCTTTTCAAGATGGCACAGGGTACTTTGAAAGGGACTATTGATTTCTAATTCTTCGTTTGCACGTTACCACCGCCATGTTGGTGGTATTTAATAAATGATTTAAACTTAGGGGGCTTTCATTTATTACTGTATAGGGGGTGGGGTGGGAGTCGGCAATATTGGGGGGTCACATTATTTTCGGAAGCTATATGGGGGGGGGGGGAGGGGTTGTTACTAATTGTATGCAGCTTTATAGGGGTTTAGTAATAAACTGAGCGAAATATAGGGGGGGTTATGATAATTTTGCCAACCAGGAAGGGGGTTGGGTAATATTTGGAAAAGACAACAGATGATTTTGCCGACCCCCACCCCCATACACTAATAAATGAAAACCCCCTTATCTTCCTTTGTTAATACCACCAACATGGCTGCCATGTCTTTGTCGTTTGACCCTCACGACTGCAAGACATCAGTAATTGGACACAACATATAAAATAAAAACATAAAGTGTCGTTGATTCCATTTTGATTTTCCTATTTTTTCACTTCGTTTGCAGTTTCCAACATCACTCAAGATGGTCGTCGATAGCTGGAATGTATCTACAGCCAAATGGCTAAGAAGGTATACCTCGACAAATATAAGTTGCCATGGTAACAAAGAAAAAACTTGCAAATACAGTCGAATCTCTTCTATCGTCTGAACCGTAACCGTGTCGAGTGACTTGGTTTTTCACTCGCATATTGAATTTTCTCCATATAAAGTGCAATCAGATTTCAGTGCATGTGCCTGTCCCACAATGAACACATGCAGCTATTCAAAAAAGAAGGGGCGAACAGTGATTGGCAATCGTTGATTGGCGATTGGTGATGTAAAATAACCAATAAAATGAGACCTTTTTTTTCAACTGAAAATTCACAAGATGAACGAGCCATGCTACTCGCCATCTAAGGTCATCGTTGAATGATGCTGATATTGTTTAGTTATGAATATGAAGCAATTTTCATTGACTTAGAGTTCCTTTCGGTCGTGCAATCGCCGTTCACCGTTCGCCCCTTCGATATTTTTTTGAAATAGCTGCATATTCTTGACGCATGTGGTGATATCTTTTAGAACTGTCCACGCAAGAGTCCCTTACCAAAAAGCTGCCCTAACGTTTAGTGCGTCAGTTATTTGGCATGGATTGTACCCTGGATACTTCCTGGTAGCCACTGCTTCGTTACTCCTCAACCAAGTATCAAAATTAGTAAGTATCAATCAAAGAAGCACGGAGAAATTGTCTCCGTAACTCTCGCCCTGCCTTTCTCCAGCCGGGATTGAGCCCGGGGTGGGGGAGGGGGGTACTCCCTATAATGGACTATACGGAGATGCTCCCCCTGAAAGGGGTACGTTTTCCAGGCCGCAGCTATAGAAAAGGGGTGGGAATTTATGAATCTTGGTAAAAAAAAAAGGTAGCTTTTCTTCAAAGGGGTACCTTTTCAGGCAAAAAGGTATATAAAAGAGATACCTTTTTGCTGAAATTTGGTATATAACAGGGGTCGAGGGTCCGGGTGGAGCATCCTCGTATGAAACGATCCGAAGTCCGATTGAGGCTGGAGTCATAGTTGGGTCGAAATGGTTGCTAAATGTTGGATCAAATAATAGGTCAAATGTTGGGTCAGATGTTGATCAATGCTGAGAATGTTGCCTGGGGAATAAAAGGAAAAGACTTAACCCTCCCCCCCCCCCCCCCCCCCCCACCGCTCCCCCCACGCATCACGCATGAAAAAGTTTGGATCTAACTAACTTTCTTTTCCCCTATAGGTAAGGCGAGCCTATGGTCACGTGTATAATGACCTATCTCCTATTGGTCAGCGAATTTTGCTGTTCCTCCAGATTGCAGTTAATGTTCTTCTACTCACTTACTGTACCGTTCCTTTCCCGCTGCTGACTTTCGACCTTGGATATCAATTCTTCAAGTAAGAAAAAAGATTTTTAACCATGACGTATACGAATGTTTCTTCCACTAGATGCACTAGAAGTGCAAAAGCTCGGCACCTGAATAAATAATCGTGGAGGAAACAATCCTATACATCGTGATTTTTGCCATTTTTTACTTTTGAAATCCAAAAACCCCAGGAACATTTACGGGGTAATAGCAGAGTTACGCTCAACTGCCTTCAAAAAATGGACTACTTCGACGATACGGCGGCCATCTTGCTAGGGGGCAAATATGTTACAGTAATAGCGTTGATTAACATTAACATTTCTCCACGAGACTCTTTAAGAAGATGGAGATAAAAAATGACAAATACACGAAACTCTAATATGTTATCCAACCTTTTTGTTTTGTTTTGCCACCTGGACGCACCATAATGCCTTGCGATTCAAGATACAAAAGGAATGTAGAAAAATAAAGTGCTTGTTACTTAACCAGCATGATAGGGCCAGAGAAACCCAGGATTTGATTTTTCTTCATCAGATCCTACATATACCCCCAGTATTTCAAACACGGTCCCTTTCATTAATTCAGATTCAAGATGGCCGCCGTGGACCACTGACTCTATATTTCCAATTTCAGATCAATGAATTTCTTTGGCCACATCGTGTGCAGTCTTGGTCTACTGTTTTTCTACATGCGCAGTCAGCCACGACCTAAACCAAAAGAGCCCGCCGTCTCCACCAGCCAAACAAGTCACGTGATCAAGCCGGAACTGAAGTTAAGACCAGAGATGAATGGAGTGAGGCTGATGAATAACAACCCGCTAAACCTCAGACAAAATCAATCCCATTTCAAGGGTAGCTTTTAAAAAGGACTGTTGAGCCATAAAGAATAGCGCTCTTTCACATAGATACCGCTGTTTCTCATGACCACAGGCGCATTTAAGCCTCATTTTCAAGCTAGCTATCCGTATTCACCGTTAAGACTCCCTAGCATTCACAAACATTGATATCGTTCAAGTTTCACATTCTTTCACAGTGCTTTGCCCCTAAATGAAGCTGCTACTGTACAAATGAGTCTGCAATCAAGGATCACAGCGGTAGTTACCAAAGAAGGAAAAGGACTGTTCCAAGATAAGTAAATGAAAAGAAAAACTGCTCTAAAATTAGGTAGAACCCCTGTTAGTGCTATTTCTTGTTCATAAATGGCTCATTTGGCTGAATACTCCAGTTTCACATTCATTGGAAACCGCTGTTTTTGAAGAACACAGACTCATTTGCACAGGCTTAGCCTCGTTTATAAGTCATCTATTCAAATACACCATTAAAAGTCCGTGGGATTGGTATTATTCAACTTGCACATTCTTTACATTACAGTTGGCTGTTGCTAATGATTTGCAAAAGTCAACCGTAATGTAAAGAATGCGTAAGTTGAACAATACCAATGTTTTGAAATCCCACGGACTTTTAATAACGTCGTCGAATAGCTGACTTATAAACGAGGCTAAGCCTGTGCAAATGAGTCTGTGGTTTTAAAAAACAGCGGTTTCCATCGAATGTGAAACTGGAGTATTAGGAGAACGCTTTCTCCCCTTACCGTCTAATTTATTCCAGTGTGACGTCACTCGCATGGGAAAAAAACAACTACCGGGTCCAAAACGAAAAGTGATTGTATGAAGATTTTTCTTAACTTTTCTTCATGAAAAGATTTGTTGTCCAAAGTCGTAATTGTTTCTGGTGGAGGTTAAATCATTGAAAACAGTTTCGCTTCATTTTAGCGGTTTTTCTGTTCAATGGGACCCGGAAATACGTCACAACTTAACAGCTGTATGAATGAGGCCAATGTAGGATAGAACGCCTATCTAGCTAGGATTAATGGTTTGCGATTATATCGAGAAAGTCTAATGACAATAACATGGCAGTCTTGTTGGTGTTATTAACAAAGGAAGCTATTAAGAAAAAAGTATTTTTGTAACTTAATTATGCTAATTAGGACTAAGCAGTTTAAAACGCCCGCATCTGTCTCTGTGCTATAATATTAACACATCGGGTTGTAAAGATAAAGAAAAAACATTGTCGTGATTTTTGAGTCAATCAAAGGCACGATAATAGACGCATCAAAAGTTCCGCGCTGCTGCTCAATGCGCATGCTCAGGGGATTAAAAAGTGGGATGAGATTTTGTATAATATGCAATTTTTTGGTATATTTGATTCAGAGTTCGCTTAACGGTACGTGATCTTGAATATTAAGTGAAAATTGTACTTGACAAGAAAGATACAACTAAAATATAGCATATTTTACAAATTTTATCCCACTTTTTAATCCCCCGACCAGTGATCGTATAAAGAATTTTCTTTCTTTTTTCATGAAAGGATTTGTTGTCCAAAGTTCTAATTCTTTCAGGTGGAGTTTAATTCATTGAGAACATTTTTCGCTTTATTTTAGCGGTTAACGTGAGCAGTTGGACCCGGAAATACGTAACAACCTAAAGGCTTAAGATCATCTAGAGGTTTAGTGTTAAGAAAAGCCCTCAAAATGCTTCAAACGTCTTTAAAATTCTATCATTTTGTTTCTAGCTGTTTCTTATACATTACTAAGATAAGATAAGATACGTTTACGATCAGTCTTTACCATAATGCCAGATACTAACCCCCTAAAAACAATGTATAAATACAGTATTCACTTTTCTCAAAACGCCTTTTGTAAAAGATTTATCAATTGAAAGCTTATCCAAGATGTATTGTTTTCTTAATAATTAGCAAAAAATGTAATACAAGTGTAAACTATTTTTAAAATTCTTTAGGAATATAAAGTTATTAAGATTACGGTATTCCTTTTTTACTTCCGATACTTGATAAGACGACAACATATAGCCCAATAAGACGAACGAATAGCCCAATAAGACGAACGAATAGCCCAATAAGACGAGGGAATTGCCCAATAAGACAATGGAATAGCCCAATAAGACGAACGAATAGCCCAATAAGACGAACGAATAGCCCAATAAGACGAACGAATAGCCCAATAAGACGAACGAATAGCCCAATAAGACGAGGGAATAGCCCAATAAGACGAACGAATAGCCCAATAAGACGAACGAATAGCCCAATAAGACGAACGAATAGCCCAATAAGACGAACGAATAGCCCAATAAGACGAACGAATAGCCCAATAAGACGAACAAATAGCCCAATAAGACGAACGAATAGCCCAATAAGACGAACGAATAGCCCAATAAGACGAACGAATAGCCCAATAAGACGGACGAATAGCCCAATGAGACGAACGAATAGCCCAATAAGACGAGGGAATACCCCAATAAGACGAACGAATAGCCCAATAAGACGAACGAATAGCCCAATAAGACGAGGGAATTGCCCAATAAGACAATGGAATAGCCCAATAAGACGAACGAATAGCCCAATAAGACGAACGAATAGCCCAATAAGACGAACGAATAGCCCAATAAGACGAACGAATAGCCCAATAAGACGAACGAATAGCCCAATAAGACGAACGAATAGCCCAATAAGACGAACGAATAGCCCAATAAGACTGACGAATAGCCCAATAAGACGAACGAATAGCCCAATAAGACGAACGAATAGCCCAATAAGACGAACGAATAGCCCAATAAGACGAACGAATAGCCCAATAAGACGAACGAATAGCCCAATAAGACGAGGGAATACCCCAATAACACGAACGAATAGCCCAATAAGACGAACGAATAGCCCAATAAGACGAACGAATAGCCCAATAAGACGAACGAATAGCCCAATAAGACGAACGAATAGCCCAATAAGACGAACGAATAGCCCAATAAGACGAACGAATAGCCCAATAACACGAGGGAATAGCCCAATAAGACGAACGAATAGCCCAATAAGACGAGGGAATACACCAATAAGACGAACGAATACCCCAATAAGACGAACGAATAGCCCAATAAGACGAACGAATAGCCCAATAAGACGAACGAATAGCCCAATAAGACGAGGGAATACCCCAATAACACGAACGAATAGCCCAATAAGACGAACGAATAGCCATATAACACGAACGAATAGCCCAATAAGACGAACGAATAGCCCAATAAGACGAGGGAATACCCCAATAACACGAACAAATAGCCCAATAAGACGAACGAATAGCCCAATAAAACGAGGGAATACCCCAATAACACGAACGAATAGCCCAATAAGACGAACGAATAGCCCAATAAGACGAACGAATAGCCCAATAAGACGAACGAATAGCCCAATAAGACGAACGAATAGCCCAATAAGACGAGGGAATACCCCAATAACACGAACGAATAGCCCAATAAGACGAACGAATAGCCCAATAAGACGAACGAATAGCCCAATAAGACGAACGAATAGCCCAATAAGACGAACGAATAGCCCAATAAGACGAACGAATAGCCCAATAAGACGAACGAATAGCCCAATAAGACGAACGAATAGCCCAATAAGACGAACGAATAGCCCAATAAGACGGACGAATAGCCCAATAAGACGAACGAATAGCCCAATAAGACGAACGAATAGCCCAATAAGACGAACGAATGGCCCAATAAGACGAACGAATAGCCCAATAAGACGAGGGAATTGCCCAATAAGACAAAGGAATAGCCCAATAAGACGAACGAATAGCCCAATAAGACGAACGAATAGCCCAATAAGACGAACGAATAGCCCAATAAGACGAACGAATAGCCCAATAAGACGAACGAATAGCCCAATAAGACGAACGAATAGCCCAATAAGACGAACGAATAGCCCAATAAGACGAACGAATAGCCCAATAAGACGGACGAATAGCCCAATAAGACGAACGAATAGCCCAATAAGACGAACGAATAGCCCAATAAGACGAACGAATAGCCCAATAAGACGAACGAATAGCCCAATAAGACGAACGAATAGCCCAATAAGACGAGGGAATACCCCAATAACACGAACGAATAGCCCAATAAGACGAACGAATAGCCCAATAAGACGAACGAATAGCCCAATAAGACGAACGAATAGCCCAATAAGACGAGGGAATACCCCAATAACACGAACGAATAGCCCAATAAGACGAACGAATAGCCCAATAAGACGAACGAATAGCCCAATAACACGAACGAATAGCCCACTAAGACGAACGAATAGCCCAATAAGACGAACGAATAGCCCAATAAGACGAACGAATAGCCCAATAAGACGAACGAATAGCCCAATAAGACGAGGGAATTGCCCAATAAGACAATGGAATAGCCCAATAAGACGAACGAATAGCCCAATAAGACGAACGAATAGCCCAATAAGACGAGGGAATACCCCAATAAGACGAACGAATAGCCCAATAAGACGAACGAATAGCCCAATAAGACGAACGAATAGCCCAATAAGACGAACGAATAGCCCTATAAGACGAACGAATAGCCATATAACACGAACGAATAGCCCAATAAGACGAGGGAATACCCTAATAAGACGAACGAATAGCCCAATAAGACGAACGAATAGCCCAATAAGACGAACGAATAGCCCAATAAGACGACCGAATAGCCCAATAAGACGAACGAATAGCCCAATAAGACGAACGAATAGCCCAATAAGACGAACGAATACCCCAATAACACGAACGAATAGCCCAATAAGACGAACGAATAGCCCAATAAGACGAACGAATAGCCCAATAAGACGAACGAATAGCCCAATAAGACGAACGAATAGCCCTATAAGACGAACGAATAGCCCAATAACACGAACGAATAGCCCAATAAGACGAGGGAATACCCTAATAAGACGAACGAATAGCCCAATAAGACGAACGAATAGCCCAATAAGACGAACGAATAGCCCAATAAGACGAACGAATAGCCCAATAAGACGAACGAATAGCCCAATAAGACGAACGAATACCCCAATAAGACGAACGAATAGCCCAATAAGACGAACGAATAGCCCAATAAGACGGACGAATAGCCCAATAAGACGGACGAATAGCCCAATAAGACGAACGAATAGCCCAATAAGACGAGGGAATACCCCAATAAGACGAACGAATAGCCCAATAAGACGAACGAATAGCCCAATAAGACGAACGAAAAGCCCAATAAGACAATGGAATAGCCCAATAAGAAGAAGGAATAGCCCAATAAGACGAACGAATAGCCCAATAAGACGAACGAATAGCCCAATAAGACGAACGAATAGCCCAATAAGACGAGGGAATAGCCCAATAACACGAGGGAATAGCCCAATAAGACGAATGAATAGCCCAAAAAGACGAACGAATAGCCCAAAAAGACGAATAGCCCAATAACACGAACGAATAGCCCAATAAAACAGTTATCGTAGATTAATAAGTTTTACACCATAGTGAAAATGGAAACTGACGTTTCGGACTATAGCCCATGCTTTTTGCCTGAAAATGGTCCAAAATCCCCTATTTTCTATCCCTAAAAAATAATTCATATTTTTTGGAAAGGTGTGAAAATGCTTTTTCCCTTACAATGGTTGAAAATCACCTATTTTCTATTATTAAAAAATAATTGATAATTTTTGGAAAGGTGTGAAAATGGTCCAAAATCGATCAAAACCATGGGCTATACCTTATGCTTTTTGCCTGAAAATGGTCCAAAATCACCTATTTTCTATCATTAAAAAATAATGCATATTTTTTGGAAAGGCTTGAAAATGGTCCATAATCAATCAAAACCATGGGCTATAGCCCATGCTTTTTGCCTGAAAATGGTCCAAAATCACCTATTTTCTATCATTAAAAAATAATTCATATTTTTTGAAAAGGTGTGAAAATGGTCCAAAATCGGTCAAAACCATGGGCTATAGCCCATGCTTTTTGCCTGAAAATGGTTCGAAATCACCTATTTTCTATCATTAAAAAATAATTCATATTTTTTGGAAAGGTGTGAAAATGGTCCTAAATCGATCAAAACCATGGGCTATAGCCCATGCTTTTTGCCTGAAAATGGTTGAAAATCACCTATTTTCTATCATTAAAAAATAATGCACATTTTTTGGAAAGTTGTGAAAATGGTCCAAAATCGTTCAAAACCATGGGCTATAGCCCATGCTTTTTGCCTTAAAATGGTTGAAAATCACCTATTTTCTATTATTAAAAAATAATTGATAATTTTTGGAAAGGTGTGAAAATGGTCCAAAATCGGTCAAAACCATGGGCTATACCTTATGCTTTTTGCCTGAAAATGGTCCAAAATCACCTATTTTCTATCATTAAAAAATAATGCATATTTTTTGAAAAGGTGTGAAAATGGTCCAAAATCGGTCAAAACCATGGGCTATAGCCCATGCTTTTTGCCTGAAAATGGTTAAAAATCACCTATTTTCTATCCCTAAAAAATAATGCATATTTATTGGAAAGGTGTGAAAATGGTCCTAAATCGATCAAAACCATGGGCTATAGCCCATGCTTTTTGCCTGAAAATGGTTGAAAATCACCTATTTTCTATCATTAAAAAATAATGCATATTTTTTGAAAAGGTGTGAAAATGGTCCAAAATCGGTCAAAACCATGGGCTATAGCCCATGCTTTTTGCCTTAAAATGGTTGAAAATCACCTATTTTCTATCCCTAAAAAATAATGCATATTTTTTGGAAAGGTGTGAAAATGGTCCTAAATCGATCAAAACCATGGGCTATAGCCCATGCTTTTTGCCTGAAAATGGTTGAAAATCACCTATTTTCTATCATTAAAAAATAATGCATATTTTTTGAAAAGGTGTGAAAATGGTCCAAAATCGATCAAAACCATGGGCTATAGCCCATGCTTTTTGCCTGAAAATGGTTAAAAATCACCTATTTTCTATCCCTAAAAAATAATGCATATTTTTTGGAAAGGTGTGAAAATGGTCCAAAATCGGTCAAAACCATGAGCTATAGCCCATGCTTTTTGCCTGAAAATGATCCAAAATCACCTATTTTCTATCATTAAAAAATAATTGATAATTTTTGGAAACGTGTGAAAATAGTACAAAATAGGTCAAAACCATGGGCTATAGCCCATGCTTTTTGCCTGAAAATGGTTGAAAATCACCTATTTTCTATCATTGAAAAATAATTTATATTTTTTGGAAAGGTGTGAAAATGGTCCAAAATCGATCAAAACCATGGGCTATAGCCCATGCTTTTTGCCTGAAAATGGTTGAAAATCACCTATTTTCTATCATTAAAAAATAATTCATATTTTTTGGAAAAGTGTGAAAATGGTCCAAAATGGGTCAAAACCATGGGCTATAGCCCATGCTTTTTGCCTAAAAATGGTTCAAAATCACCTATTTTCTGTCAATAAAAAATAATTGATAATGTTTGGAAAGGTGTGAAAATAGTCCAAAATCGGTCAAAACCATGGGCTATAGCCCATGCTTTTTGTCTGAAAATGGTTCAAAATCACCTATTTTCTATCATTAAAAAATAATACATATTTTTTGGAAAGGTGTGAAAATGGTCCTAAATCGATCAAAACCATGGGCTATAGCCCATGCTTTTTGCCTTAAAATGGTCGAAAATCCCCTATTTTCTATCATTAAAAAATAATTCATATTTTTTGGAAAGGTGTGAAAATTGGTCAAAACCATGGGCTATAGCCCATGGTTTTCGCCTGAAAATGGTTCAAAATCACCTATTTTCTATCATTAAAAAATAATGCATATTTTTTGGAAAGGTGTGAAAATGGTCCTAAATCGATCAAAACCATGGGCTATAGCCCATGCTTTTTGCCTGAAAATGGTTGAAAATCACCTATTTTCTATCATTAAAAAATAATGCATATTTTTTGAAAAGGTGTGAAAATGGTCCAAAATCGATCAAAACCATGGGCTATAGCCCATGCTTTTTGCCTGAAAATGGTTAAAAATCACCTATTTTCTATCCCTAAAAAATAATGCATATTTTTTGGAAAGGTGTGAAAATGGTCCAAAATCGGTCAAAACCATGAGCTATAGCCCATGCTTTTTGCCTGAAAATGATCCAAAATCACCTATTTTCTATCATTAAAAAATAATTGATAATTTTTGGAAACGTGTGAAAATAGTACAAAATAGGTCAAAACCATGGGCTATAGCCCATGCTTTTTGCCTGAAAATGGTTGAAAATCACCTATTTTCTATCATTGAAAAATAATTTATATTTTTTGGAAAGGTGTGAAAATGGTCCAAAATCGATCAAAACCATGGGCTATAGCCCATGCTTTTTGCCTGAAAATGGTTGAAAATCACCTATTTTCTATCATTAAAAAATAATTCATATTTTTTGGAAAAGTGTGAAAATGGTCCAAAATGGGTCAAAACCATGGGCTATAGCCCATGCTTTTTGCCTAAAAATGGTTCAAAATCACCTATTTTCTGTCAATAAAAAATAATTGATAATGTTTGGAAAGGTGTGAAAATAGTCCAAAATCGGTCAAAACCATGGGCTATAGCCCATGCTTTTTGTCTGAAAATGGTTCAAAATCACCTATTTTCTATCATTAAAAAATAATACATATTTTTTGGAAAGGTGTGAAAATGGTCCTAAATCGATCAAAACCATGGGCTATAGCCCATGCTTTTTGCCTTAAAATGGTCGAAAATCCCCTATTTTCTATCATTAAAAAATAATTCATATTTTTTGGAAAGGTGTGAAAATTGGTCAAAACCATGGGCTATAGCCCATGGTTTTCGCCTGAAAATGGTTCAAAATCACCTATTTTCTATCATTAAAAAATAATGCATATTTTTTGGAAAGTTGTGAAAATGGTCCTAAATCGATCAAAACCATGGACTATAGCCCATGCTTTTTGCCTTAAAATGGTTCAAAATCACCTATTTTCTATCAATAAAAAATAATACATATTTTTTGGAAAGGTGTGAAAATGGTCCAAAATGGGTCAAAACCATGGGCTATAGCCCATGCTTTTTGCCTAAGAATGAGTCAAAATCACCTATTTTCTGTCATTAAAAAATAATTGATAATGTTTGGAAAGGTGTGAAAATAGTCCAAAATCGGTCAAAACCATGGGCTATAGCACATGCTTTTTGTCTGAAAATGGTTAAAAATCACCTATTTTCTATCATTAAAAAATAATTCATATTTTTTGGAAAGGTGTGAAAATGGTCCAAAATCGATCAAAACCATGGACTATAGCCCATGCTTTTTGTCTGAAAATGGTTCAAAATCACCTATTTTCTATCCTTAAAAAATAACGCATATTTCTTGGAAAGGTGTGAAAATGGTCCTAAATCGATCAAAACCATGGGCTATAGCCTATGCTTTTTGCCTTAAAATGGTTGAAAATCACCTATTTTCTATCATTAAAAAATAATTGATAATTTTTGGAAAGGTGTGAAAATGGTCCAAAATCGGTCAAAACCATGGGCTATAGCCCATGCTTTTTGCCTGAAAATGGTTGAAAATCACCTATTTTCTATCATTAAAAAATAATGCACATTTTTTGGAAAGGTGTGAAAATGGTCCAAAATCGGTCAAAACCATGGGCTATAGCCCATGCTTTTTGCCTGAAAATGCTTAAAAATCACCTATTTTCTATCATTAAAAAATAATTCATATTTTAAGGAAAGGTGTGAAAATGGTCCAAAATCGATCAAAACCATGGGCTATAGCCCATGCTTTTTGCCTGAAAATGGTTGAAAATCACCTATTTTCTATCATTAAAAAATAATGCATATTTTTTGAAAAGGTGTGAAAATGGTCCAAAATCGGTCAAAACCATGGGCTATAGCCCATGCTTTTTGCCTGAAAATGCTTAAAAATCACCTATTATCTATCCCTAAAAAATAATGCATATTTTTTGGAAAGGTGTGAAAATGGTCCTAAATCGATCAAAACCATGGGCTATAGCCCATGCTTTGTGCCTGAAAATGGTTGAAAATCACCTATTTTCTATCATTAAAAAATAATGCATATTTTTTGAAAAGGTATGAAAATGGTCCAAAATCGGTCAAAACCATCGGCTATAGCCCATGCTTTTTGCCTGAAAATGGTTGAAAATCACCTATTTTCTATCCCTAAAAAATAATGCATATTTTTTGGAAAGGTGTGAAAATGGTCCAAAATCGGTCAAAACCATGAGCTATAGCCCATGCTTTTTGCCTGAAAATGGTTAAAAATCACCTATTTTCTATCATTAAAAAATAATTCATATTTTTTGGAAAGGTGTGAAAATGGTCCTAAATCGATCAAAACCATGGGCTATAGCCCATGCTTTTTGCCTGAAAATGGTTGAAAATCACCTATTTTCTATCATTAAAAAATAATGCATATTTTTTGAAAAGGTGTGAAAATGGTCCAAAATCGATCAAAACCATGGGCTATAGCCCATGCTTTTTGCCTAAAAATGAGTCAAAATCACCTATTTTCTGTCATTAAAAAATAATTGATAATGTTTGGAAAGGTGTGAAAATAGTCCAAAATCGGTCAAAACCATAGGCTATAGCCCATGCTTTTTGCCTGAAAATGGTTGAAAATCACCTATTTTCTATCATTAAAAAATAATTCATATTTTTTGGAAAGGTGTGCAAATGGTCCTAAATCGATCAAAACC